>OMKR01063600.1:0-12371 GCA_900302355.1 Cyttopsis rosea
CCCCACTGTCTCCACTCCACTGTCTCCACCCTCCACCACACTGTCTCCACCCTCCACCACACTGTCTCCCCCACTCCACCACACTGTCTCCACCCTCCACCACACTGTCTCCACCCTCCACCACACTGTCTCCACCCTCCACCATACCACTGTCTCCCCCCTCCACCACACTGTCTCCACCCTCCACCACACTGTCTCCACCCTCCACCACACTGTCTCCCCCACTCCACCACACTGTCTCCACCACACTGTCTCCACCCTCCACCACACTGTCTCCACCCTCCACCACACTGTCTCCACCCTCCACCACACTGTCTCCACCCCACTGTCTCCACCCTCCACCACACTGTCTCCACCCTCCACTACACTGTTCCCTGGCTGCAGGAGGCGCGCAGCGGCAGCGGCGCGTCGCTTGTGCTACTGCGCCTCCGCAGCGCTGCGCACCGGAGCCCCGGAGCGCTCTCCCCGCTTCTCTCTCTCTCTCTCTCTCTCTCTACAGTACTGTAACGACCAGTCCTGTTCTTAGTGTTTTTGGTGGTTGGTGTGAGCTTGCACCTTTTCTGCGCCCTGTGCAAACCCCGAGGACGCAAAAAGAAGCGGAGCTATGAAGTTTGTGGTCTCCTTCCTCCTGACGGCGCTCTGCCCGCTGTACCGCGCCACAATCCCCGGTAAGAAAAACACGCTTCTCGCCCTATTTTGATTGTTTTTCAAGAATTCCGTCCTGTTCAAGTGTTTTCCTTCATCCCTTACAAATAAAATAGATGGATAGATACAGTGGATGGATAGATAGATGGATAGATGGAGAGGTACTGTATCAACATTTAACACGGTCAAAAATAGGAAATTGCGCAAGTAATCCAGGGTAGAAAAACTAAATAGTTACAATAAATTATATTCTCTGTCCTCCGAATTATAAGTTCTTACTTCAGAGATATTTAAATGCCATGTTTTCACAACAAGTTTCCATCTGTCGTGGTCATTATTATGGGAGACAATAAAGGTTTCTAGAGCGCGCGTTCGCGCTGCTCCTGCGCTGACCGGGGTCGCGCACCAGATATATCGGATCTCTGCTGCAACCTCTGCACATTATCTGTCATCATTTAGGGGGCATCGGGCAATAGATACAGTCGCTGTTTGGCAGGATTTGATGAGCTCTCAAAAGTGATTTATTTCTTGGAAACATTCACAAAATGCACATTTCCTCTTAATAATAATGAAAGTAATGTAGGGGCAGGGTTGGGGGGGGTTGGGTCCGCAGGAAAATGATATGTTATCACAAAATCCATATACTCAACCTCAATAATGAGTGTTTTTTTGTTGTTACCGTATGATTTAAACTTTTTGTTAGCAAGGTTTAAATTAAATGTTAAACCACACTAGAGTTTATTATAGGCAGGTGCCCTAACCCTTTGGACACCCCTGCAGTAGGGGACTATTGATTTTTTTATCCAATGTTGCTGTGCCAGACAAATGCTTGGCCTGGAGGTATGTGATCCTTGGGAAGGTCACCCCTCAAAGCACAAGCACAGGGCCAGACATTTGACATCTCTGCCCAGTCGTCTGGATTACGGCCCCATCCCTCTGGGACCTGAGGCTGAGAAAGTCTTGACTTCTGAGTCGTGGGACAGCGATACCCCAGCCCCGCCTGTCACCCATGCGTCCCCCCTCCAAGTGCAACTGGCATTTTATTTTACAACAGTTCTTATGCTCTCCGGCCTAATGAATTACTGAACTTCAATGCAATTCTTCTTCGACTTTTTACTTTGCTTAAAGACTATACATAGTACAACTATACAACCACATTGACTTTGCATGAGACTTGCTAAGGGGATATGTGTTTAGGCTGCCTATTTAGTTTAGAGCTGGATGGCCTATTTTTTTAATGTTTTATTTTATTTATTTGTTCTTTTGCAACATATTGTCTTTGAATCATTGAATTACTTGGTATACAATTTCTTTTGATTATGTGTATCTAAGCATCCATCGGTCCTGATGACAGCAGTGATAGTGAGAGATAACCAAGGTACTGTACGCCTCGATTTGTCTGCGATTTGTCTCAAATTTCGTCTGCAGAGACAAGTGTCCCGTTCAGTGCATCTCCCTTCCCTTTGCCTGTAGGAATGTAGAAGTGTTAAATAGGAGAAGAGTGCAATGTGTTAACCTGTTAAACCTAATGCAAGTAAAACCTTCCCCGAACGCACCCTCTAACGACCCCGTCCCGAGATGTTCTCTGCATATTCAAAGGTGATTTCAGCCTAACCACATGTGTTTTAATTTGCAACCCGCTTGGTTTGTCTTCCTGCCGCCGGCTTGTATTGTCTCCAAAAGTAGACAACACACGCATCCCGCATTGCTGAATTGGGAAAATGGATAATGACGACGCTGTCTCCTGTGGTGGTGTCAGTTATTGCTCCTCGGCACCAACAAACAACAACAAACGGCACTAAATCGTTGCCTGCCCCTCTGCCCCTCTGCCCCTCTCTCTCCTAGCGCCGGGCGAGTTTGTGTCGCTGGCCGAGCTGGAGGACGCTCTGCTCAGGAACCTCTTCCAGGGATACCAGCGCTGGGTGCGGCCCAGCCAGATCTCCAACGACACCGTCAGGGTGCGCTTCGGACTCAAGATCTCACAATTGGTCGACGTGGTGAGGCTGACAGCGCACGTGCGCCGACATATTTGTGCAAGTTGATGTTATGAAGTGTCCACATGCACAGTAACAAAGATGCTGAGAATCATCCAACACCCTACACACAAATTAAAATGTTAACTCTCTAATTGGTTATTGGATGCCCTTCAGTCATTCATAATCAAATGAGGATAAGGAGAATTTTAGCTGATAGAGAGCGCCGCTGTCCGTGGTCCTGAAACGAACCCAAACCAATGCTGAGCTTTTTTTTTTTTCATATGTAAAACACCTCAAACCCCCACTCCTGGTGCATTAAATATTTTAAGACCGGCTATGATATTTTTAGACAATTTATGCTTTTGTGAAAGCGCCATTGTGAATGCTAATGGAACGTCCACTCCTCGTTGCTTGAAATATTAATCTAAACTACCTGACGCAAGAAGAGATTTAACGCTTTGTACTGTTGGTCTATCCACTGCTTCGCATGGGATGAAAAGACGAATTCCATCGAACAAAATGGATGATAAATTCGACTGAAGGTGAAAAGATCCTGTTCACTCACTCATGCAATCGGCTTAAAGGTACAATATTTTACTTTCCCGCATTAAAATGCAAAAAAACCTTTTGCATTACATAGACCTATGTTATATATTTTGTTGAGTTGTGTACTTACATTATCCCAAATATTTCCAACAATTTTCAAACCCAGAGAAATCCCAAATTTTTATGTTGTCTCTACTTCTAACATCATCAGACTTTTCATTGAGAGACCCCTAGCGGCAGAAATTACATATTGTACCTTTAATGAAATGAGTTGTCTGGATGAATTGGTAAAATATTTATTTGTTTGTAATATCGTGGACATTAATTTAAATTTCAATCCAGATTGATTTTATTTAAAGCTACAATAAAAGTAATGTTTTGTTCGATCGTTGCACAAATTGACCATGATATAGCAGCGGGGGTCGACTGTTGTTGATCAATGCCCGCCGGTCCACTGTTCCCGCGATGGCCACTGAGATTTCAAGCTCTCAAAACAGGCCCGGTCTGGACTCTATGTTTAGGAGGAAACGGCCCATGGATCCCCGCCCCATGAACTACGCAGTTTACATCCTCAAGCTGGTTTTCTGACGCATGGATGAACATTTATCTACCAAACGACCAGAAGCCTCACGTTTGGCAATGTTGCTGTAGCATCTATGGCGATTTTTGTTGTTATCTGTCCAATGTTCCTGAATGGGCCTTTAATGAATATTTTTGATTGGGCCAATGTAAATGTTTTATGTTATACTGTAGTCATGTGTCTTAGTGTATGTTCATGGACAGGGGTGAATAGAGAAGATAAAATACGAGGGAAACTGTATTAGGAAGGAGCAAGTAGAAGACAAAGACATGAGAGCTAAAGAGAGAGAGAGAGAGAGAGAGAGAGAGTAGAATATCTATTTCCCTGGAGACCCTCATTGAAGGCTTTATATTAGACTATGCTTCACCTCTGCTCTCTGTGATCACCAGGACATTTGACTCAGTGTGACAGCTGAGGCCTGGTCTGGATCCATCCTGTATGCCATCCTGTCTATCTGCACTCTTTTACTATTCATTTCCCTCTATCTTTAATTCCATCATTCTAGCCCTAGTTCTAATCATACCCAAGTGCCATGAACCCAAACATCTAGTTATGTGTCCTCCATGTTTGCAATGTATATTAATTCATTACAGCTCAGCATGAAGCAAAGAGAATTCACAATAATAGGATAACGTAATTGAGATTTCCAAGCAAACTCTTGTTGTTTAATCTTATTTTATTGATACTCATCCTTTTCCCTTTAATTACTTTTGGTTCAACTCTATTTGTGTTATTTTCTCTCTCTCTCTCTGGTGGTTTAGGATGAGAAGAACCAGTTAATGACGACTAATGTTTGGCTGTGGCAGGTAAGAAATCATGTGGCACCTCCACAAGGCTGAATTTCATGAAAGGGGTCAATGAGGAGCAGATGCTAATGTTTGGTTAATGTAGAGTCAATACTGTTATTTGCCTTTCCTGAAATTTGTTTGATTGATCTAACTGAAATCGAGAGAGGGCACGGCCAAAACAAGCCACAAGTGACTCCTTGGAATGATCAAGAAAGGGTTTCGTACAGAAATATTTGGTGCACAGAACCATAAGCAGGTAAGTACGAATGTAATGGCTCAGTGGATTCTGTTGGAGTAGGATTTAAAATCGTGTTCCTATAGCAGCAATTTTAACTGACAAGACGTATATAGCAATAATATAATGGCTTTTTATAATAAATCGAAGTAAATTGTAAAATATTTTCTGTGGCACACAACCACATATAGTCTTCTTCTCTAAATGCAATAGATAGAATAGAATAATTATCCATAATATCCATAAATCCATAATTATCCAAGTCAGTAATGTATGGATCTGATATTCTATTGATATGGAATTCTGCTTGCACTCTGTATAAGTAGGAGTGGATTGATTTCAAGCTGCGATGGAACCCTGAGGACTACGGCGGGATCACCTCCATCAGAGTTCCTTCTGAGACCATCTGGCTGCCAGACATCGTCCTCTATGAGAAGTAAGTCCGCTGCGATGCACCATAAACAAACCAACTGACGATTATATCCTGTAAAACCCAAATCTTACAACCGGCAACACTAGAGAGAAAAGAGGAAGCAGGTAGTAGGTTGAAAGCTTTTTCTCCCTCTGCAGTGCCGACGGTCGCTTTGAAGGCTCCCTGATGACCAAAGCCATCGTCAAATACAACGGAGCCATCACCTGGACGCCGCCCGCCAGCTACAAATCTGCCTGCACCATGGACGTCACCTTCTTCCCCTTCGACCGGCAAAACTGCTCCATGAAGTTTGGCTCCTGGACGTACGACGGCAACATGGTGGACCTGGTCCTGATGGACTACCAGGTGGACCGCAAGGACTTCTTTGACAACGGAGAGTGGGAGATCCTCAGTGCCACCGGCGCCAGGGGCAACCGGAAGGATGGCTTGTACTCCTATCCCTTCATCACGTACTCCTTCATCCTGAAGAGGTTGCCGCTGTTCTACACACTCTTCCTCATCATCCCCTGCCTGGGCCTGTCCTTCCTGACGGTCCTGGTGTTTTACCTGCCGTCGGACGAGGGCGAGAAGCTGTCGCTCTCCACCTCCGTCCTGGTGTCGCTCACCGTCTTCCTCCTGGTCATCGAGGAGATCATCCCGTCCTCCTCCAAGGTCATCCCCCTCATAGGGGAGTACCTGCTCTTCATCATGATCTTCGTCACGCTCTCCATCATCGTCACCGTCTTCGTCATCAACGTGCACCACCGCTCCTCGGCCACCTACCACCCCATGTCACCGTGGGTGCGCACCCTCTTCCTTCAGAAACTGCCAAGGATGCTGTGCATGCGCGGGCACACCGACCGCTACCACTACCCGGAGCTGGCACCCGAAAGCCCAGAGCTGAAGCCCCGCTCTGGGGGCCGGAGAGGGGGCCAGAGAGGGGGCAGCGGGGCCCACGGACATGCCGCCTCGGAGGGGAAGGAAGACGAGGCCTGGGCGACCATGTTGGAGAAGGCAACCTACTCGGTTCGCTACATCAGCAGACACATCCGCAAGGAACACTTCATCCGAGAGGTGTGTTGATCATGGCTTAATGGTAGTTGTTATTGCAATTGGGATCATATTAGAAATGTACAAAACCTTTATGAAGGTTTTTTATTTTGGACAGAGAACACATGGATGTAACCAAATTGTCTACCTTAAATTCAGTATGCACCTTTTGAGGTTGAGGCTATTGCCACAATAATACAGTATGGCAGCAGTCAACGTGTATGGTCAATATTATTATTATATGGGCTTCATAGAGTGTATTTCTGTCTTTCAGGTGGTGCAAGATTGGAAGTTTGTGGCCCAGGTTTTGGACAGGATCTTCCTGTGGGCCTTCCTCACTGTGTCAATACTGGGCACCATCCTCATCTTCACCCCAGCTCTGCACATGTTTCTCAAAGTCCCTCCTCCAATTACAGCCGAAGAGCCGCCTTCAAACTAGAAACCGCACCCGAGCGCCGCCGCCCTGCCCGATTCCAAAGCCATCAAAAGACCAACGATTGGTCTCTACTCCGGTGACTCAGGAAGACAAACTGCAGCTCTGAAGAAGAAAAAAATTACTTTAGAAGCCATTTTCCATGGATGTTTTTTAGTTATTTATGTGTCCTTCAGCTAAATTGTATTATTAAATCTGGCAAGCAGTTTGGTTTTCCAACAGTATTAATCCCAGATGATAAATAACCCCCCCTAAAACAGAAAAGAAGATATTTCTGTTTGTACTCAAATAGAATCCTATCTTGAGAGAGGGCTGCTGTATGTTGTTCTGTAGATATACTGCGCGAATAAACACTCCTTTGAAAGCACAAACTAAGCCATATTCAAGTAGCGTAACGAGAAAGAGAAAGGAAAACATTTCACCGTGCAAGGCTCCTACAGCATGGAACTACCCTGGAAAGTCGAAAAGTGAACTTTTTGGCATCGAAGCAGCTCCCAGGTGACTTATTGGTTAAGAATCGTTCGATTTGTAGAGTTGTAGAAATGTTTGTGCTGTTTCTATTTGTTCTAAATCATGTTCCTGTTGATATCGCTGTATTCCCGGTTGCAGATCAATTGGGGTTTGCTTCCCTCGCCTCTCGGAAGTGTTGTTTTGCAAATATTTCCAACCACGTTAATCTCAAAATGTGAACAGTGGTTTTAACCTTATCTACCGAAGAATATTAATGTATTATTCATATTGATGTTTCCATAACAAATTTTGGCCTACGCACAACCCAGCCCCATGACGTAGCTGTTTTACAGTCCAACAATGAACACTTGATGTTTGTTAATGTTGTGTTTGTCGCTGTGAGTGACCTTATGACAATAAATGCTTCACAGTAGAATCTATGAAAAATATTGAAAAACAATTAAACGGTGAATATGTCCTAAAACCATTAATCACCATTAAATTCATCTGGATACCTGCACACGTCGCTGGGCCAAAATGTTCACCTCAGCTCACCCCAGCAAACTCAGCCCAGCTCCACGGACGCCTATATCGTCAATATACATTTAATATAAAGATGGAAAGGGTTCCAGGGTATTTGGAAATATAGCTCTTGTTGGATGGATCTTGTTGAATGTACGTTTATATTCCAAGTACAGTAAGTACAGTAAGAACAGTAAGTACAGTATTGACTAGTAAGTTCAGTATACAACTATTTAGGCTTCTCCCATCTGTCGTGATTCTATTACTCTGGTGTACTACTATCACTTTCAACCTTTCTCATTTTAAGTATTGTACATAAAATTATATATATTAATTTGCCTGGCATCGCAACACCAATTCGAAAATGCGTATTAGTCTGGAACCTCCCAGTTCATTTTAGATTTCCAAGGGGTGTTAACAACGGGCGCAGACCAAAATGTATGTGGATGCAATTGGACAGACCTGCAACCAATCAGAGCAACGACACGTGGGACGTAGCGCTGAGCGAGTGAGTTGGTAAATTTAACTTTTACAAAATCCTGTCGGAAGTACAGCAAACACATCTTTCTTATCTACAAAAGCTTTTAGAGAAAATATACCGTCCCGTTCATTTAATACTGTCGCGGTAGCGGATTCAAAAGACCGTTCCACGTCGGCGGCAGCCATCTTGGTAAGGTCCCTCAAAGGCGATAGCGGATTCAAAAGACCGTTCCACGTCGGCGGCAGCCATCTTGGTAAGGTCCCTCAAAGGCGATAGCGGATTCAAAAGACCGTTCCACGTCGGCGGCAGCCATCTTGGTAAGGTCCATCAAAGGCGATAGCGGATTCAAAAGACCGTTCCACGTCGGCGGCAGCCATCTTGGTAAGGTGCCTCAACGGCGCACCTCTGGATCGTCATCATATCAAACCCGCCCCATATTAGATAAATGGTTGTAATTTCCAGGCCGGGTGGAAATCTGTTTGAATGGGAGGGGTGCCAGAGAAAATGAAACATGCGCTCGCAGATTTGTCTTGTTCCCAGGCAATATATTTATATCAATAAAACAAGTGATATTGTCGTGTAAATGATGGAACAAACGAACAATCGGTTTCTTAATCGGCCAAGTTACCACAAATAAGTTACAGTGTAAATCACTGCGAGTTGGATGGCTAAACTAAACAAAACTTAAAAGCGGACTTTAACGTTTAAAATGTCCAATTAAAAAAATTAGTGTCCTGCTCACTGTCCTTTTATCAAAACACCAATGGCTTGCAATTCCACCCTTTCAAATGCAAAATTAAAAGAAAAAAGGTAAACTCACCGGCATCCTCCATGGTTAACCAGGCGTGAACAGTTGCTCTCCAGTCGCTGCTGAGCTTGATAATTTAAAGCGCCAAACAGGCTGAAAATCTGTTCTTTTGTTACAGATAACAAAGAGACCTCAAATCCGCCACCCACCCCCACCTAGACACGCCCCAAACACTCTCCCTTTATCTCCTCTGGTCTCCTTCCCTCCACCTGTTTAAAGGGACAGTACACAGAGTTACCTGGGAACAGGGAAGAGGTAACCGTGAAAAACCCAAGTACAGTGCTAGGAATTAGTATTTTAACCATTCAAATATCTGCGCTTCCCACTCACGGCGTTACATAGATATAGTCTAGTTTGTAAATATCTCAAGGTGTCTGTTGCTTATTCTTTAAGGATTACAACATAATCTATTTCCATCAAAGTAAAATCACTCTGCAATATATTTTCACCAGTAAAAGCTTTTGACCATCGAGGCTTTTCCTGACTGGATTTTAAGTAATAATGCAACATTACACATTGGTGAAATAATTAAATAAATATTAATTCTCAGTTAGTTCCAATGCAAATTGGCCGCAGCTATTTCAGGGCTTTTCTTTCTAAGTTTCATATAATTCCATCGATACAGCCTTGCATCAATGCAATGCAGTGGTTTTCGAACACTAATGAATACATGATTAATCAGTATGTCGTTTTTTAGTCGGATAGTCAAAGAGTGTGGACTGATTTATTCAACATATTAAGACTGCTATAGCACACACCCTAACCCTAACCCTAACCCTAACCCTAACCCTAACCCAGAGGGCGCCACGCACCAAACGACAAATGAATGAGACAATGATAAATGAGTTCTCAAACTCCTAAAATATTCTGTACATTATAAAAGACACAACCAGTTCCAGAAGATAAAAACACAGCAGTCTTACATCTATTTATAATAATGACCATATTAATTAGTTGTGTAAAAAATCTATTACTCTATGAATATGTGTGTCAGTTTTACATCGGCAGCCATTATTCTGATGATAATGATCCAGCCATCATTTCACTGTTGGCTGGAGGGTTGGTATCCATTAAGTCATTTTCATCTTGATTTCTTTAGTCAGCAATTAAACAATACGACTGAAAAGCCGTTTAAAACACATTTACTGCAGCCTTTGATATGTGGATTTAACATCAAATCAATCATTTAAAACACATCCCATCTTAAAATGTTACATGGATGGGACTTGCAAATATGAGGTTTGAGGTCCTTCACCCCAGGTCTTTTTCTACAGTCTGTCGAGTCCACGTGTGGCTTCACGTGGACGTATTGAGTGATATTTCTGCAAAATGATCCGCCTGCTTCTTCATTTCGATGAATGAAATCCAGCAGATTGGATCATAAACACAGGAAGGTAGTTTAAAGGACTGTAGTAGGTAGTTTGTAACAAACGCAACAACAAATAGTTGAGTTTCTATATTCTGTATGGACTATTCTGTTTTGTAATGTTGAGCTATTTGTGTATATTTCGATTTTTATTTTATTTTTACTGTCATTTCTTATTCTATTTTACTTATTATTTAATTTTCATTTTTTTCATACCGTGCTTGCTTTTTAATTTTTTCATATAATGCTAATCATCCTCGTACATGTAAATGCACCTGGTGGAATAGTTTGATTTATTGATCTATTTATTTGAAGTTTTTTAGTTTATTTAACCTAATTTTATGTTGTTTTGTGTGTGTTCTCATTGGTCATTGTACTTTAAGATGCTATTATTAAAGGACTGTGTGTGTAAGATGTGTAAGATTTAGTGGCATCTAGTGGTGAGGCTGCAGATTGCAACCAACTGAATAAATCTCCTGTCACCCTCCCCTTCCAAGCGTGTAGGAGAAGCTACGGTGGACGCAAAAAACGCGAAAATCCCTCTCTAGAACCAGTGTTTGGTTTGTCCGTTCTGGGCTGCTGTAGAAACATGGCAGTGCAACATGGAGATATAATAAAAAGCTAATTCTAATGTATGAAAACACAATGATTCAAATTTTCATGGGATTATACACTAATTAATACACACTTATGAATATTAAATTCCATTTCTGACAAGTCCACTCTGCTAGATGCCACTAAATCTTAGACACTGGTCCTTTAAATTGACTGTTAAATGTTGTTTTTTTTATATTTCACTTCGGAACATTTGACAATATTGTGATGAGCATTCAGATTAGGGCTCCAGGACAGCAGCGCTTGATTACTAAAATAAACAAAATGAACCGAAGCACCACGTGTCGGCAGCAGAAAGCTGGCTTTCCCAATCGAAAGGGTTAAATCATCAATGTTTGAAGACACAGTTTTGATTCACGATGTATTCAATTTCACAGAATGCTGTTTGACTGCTGGAGGAAGAGATGTAACAGATTTGTATTTATGAACAATTATAATTTATAGAGTATGTACTTTATTGTACATCCTACAGCCTCAGCCAGAAGGCATGGTTGAATTATGGTCTGGAGAGACCGAGACCTCTTTCCCAAACCACCTCTCTCTGCAGGAATGCTGTGGAAACGTTGTTGGTGAGTCAATTTTACATTAAATCCATCAAACCAACTAGTCACTTTTTAAAGTTAAAAGTACTTACAGTATATTTTAGTTAGGAGTTGCTGTTCCAACAGTTAGTAGTTTTGTATTAAGTACTCGTACTTACTTATTAGGTACTAGTAACTATTCCAATTGTTACTAGTAACAATTTGGACAATTTCGTCATTGAATCCCATGAGGCTTCCAACTAGTATCCATTTCAATTTTACTAGTCACTATTAATTGGGTACTAGTACTAACTCATTAGTAACTAGTGCCTATCCCTGCTGGTACTAGTAACATTTTTTGTTTTGCGAGTAACAATTTAATTTAATTTAATTTAATTTAATTTAATTTAATTTAATTTAATTTAATTTAATTTAATTTAATTTAATTTAATTTTTTAAATGACGAGTGGAAACAGCTTGTTCACGGTTTAATTTAAAATGTTACGAGTACAAAGGGAGGACTGGTTCCCCTTGGGTCACATGGTTCTTCTTGGAGCCTGGCTGAGGATTTTGGGCAGATCTGGGAGCTGGGTCGTCGTTAACGATCCGCAGCGTCGCTGTCCGGGAGAGCTGGCCGGGGGGAGGCGGGGCACCATGGGAATGAGCTCTCGTGTTGCAAGATCAAAATTGAAAATGAGAACTATACGTCGCGATGAGAAGACTCTTTTCAACGTCCGTCAGTACCACTTTCGAGTGGTTCCCAGGACGGCGGGGTAGCGCCGTGGGATTATTTCATTGTGGAAACGAAACAATAGGAAGGAACAATGGGATGCCGGGGAAAGGGTCATTTGTGAAAGCGTCCTTTGAACCAGCCCCTGATCCTCCTGAACATCCCTTTCTTTGGCTTCTTACTTCCCTCCGTCTCTTGCTCCATCCCCCCTTT
>OMKR01063606.1:0-10005 GCA_900302355.1 Cyttopsis rosea
GTCCAGAGGCGCTCCATGAAGAAGCTGAACTGGGACGCCATTCCCAGCCAGTGCATTCTGGGGAAGCTGAACGTGTGGACGTCCCATCGGCCGCAGAAGGACATCGTGCTCAACATCCAGAGTATGGAGGAGCTGTTCAGCCACGTGGACCACCGGGCCCCGCAGCGCAGGAGCCGGGCTGCGGGTCACAAGAGGTTCGAAGGCATGCCTCCCTTTCCCCAGGAGCTACAGGTAACAAACTAGGAAACCAGGCTTTTATCAAGGCATGTAAAATGCCTTGGCCGCGCAACACTGCGGCCATGTAAATGAACTTCGACCGAATTGGGGAAATTGTGTTTTGAAGGTTCCCCATGAATCTCTTCATCACTGAGGAAGTGCTCGCCTGCAAAACAAACAATAGTTGCCACCATTTCTGCTTCCCCATACATGATGTCATGAACCCTCTTATTATGATTTTATATTTGTCGTATCGCCTGAAGGCAACAAACATGCGTGGAACCTTCTGTATTTATTATTTTGTATTTGTGATCTGCGTTTTTTGTTGTTGTTGTTGTTGTTGTTGTTGTTGTGTTTTATTTCTCTTAGGTCTCGATTCTTGACTCCAAGAAGAGTATGAATATTGGCATCTTCCTGAAAACTTTTAAACGGTAAGGGGGCGGGGTCTTTATGATATCCTTCAGAAGAGTGGTATTGAGAGCATTGAGAGACGAAGAAAGAATAGATGACACAATCAAGTGAAGTGAAAATGCGTAGCGAACAGTTGGAATAAACTAAAGCGTCGAGCGTAGGGTAGGGTGGAAATAGGGACGTGTGAGCACTCCCGACTTCCACTGTGTCGTTGATTGGCGAGTCTTTATCTCCGTTGGCTGTCTTCAAATCAGTCCAATGAAAGAAAGTGCCTTTGTAAACCCAGCTGTCAAAAGTGCTTAGTCACAAGTTATGAAATGACACCTACGTTAAATAAAAAACCATGAGTCGTTCCACTTATACGAAAAGAAAATGATCAGTCTTGGTCTCCATTTAGTCTCTATGCTGAAGCTGCTTTGAGGGTCTGGACTGTACTACTCTACGGTTATGGAATACATTGTCTATTGTATGTTTATTGATGATGCAGTTGTAATAATAATAATAATAATAACCTTTATTTGTATAGCACCTGTCATACAGAACATGCAACTCAAAGTGCTTGACATTAAAAGAATGCCATCATATGGCAACAATAAAAGCAAAGCAAACAAATATTATACTATACTCATTTCAGGTTGGCATCATCAATTTAGCCTTTTGAATGACCAACGGGTGCATTTATAGAAATTGAAGTTTGGTTTAAAAATAAATAAATGAATAAATATAAAATAAATAAACACTGAGACACTTCCGGTGCAGGGTTGCCAAGAGATGATAGTCACAGTCATTCAGGACAGTGTCTGTTAGGAGAGGCATACCCACTAATGAACCCCTCTTTAGACTAGCAACAATGCGTCAAGTGCTTCAATTATCTAAGGATGGAAAAATGGATAATGTATCATTCGCAGTTCAAGGTTTATGTTCCTCCTACTTTGAATAGTAAAATACTTGATCGAATCGAGCTGTCAGTAGCTCTGTGCTGTAAAAAGGGACTATAATAGAATTTGACTAAATATATTCATACTGCAGGGGTGTATTCCTTAACGGTCGCTAGAATTAGGCGGCGATAACCCACGATAGCGGCAACTGGCGGTCTGAGCTAAGCGGGCTCTCTAATCCGCTTGGAGCTAAAGCAGTCGCACTCGGTGGTGTCTGGATCAGATGGAGATGCGTGCACGCTCTCGATATTTAAAGGATCAACCAATCAGCGAAACGCAATTCTACATAGGATAAATACAGAATGTGACGTTTCCGTCACATCTACAGGGGAAGAATTACTGATGGAACAATACTTAAACAATATTTAAACATTTAAACCTCTGATTACTAAAAAGGGCGATGCTGATTATTAATAAAAGACAGAAAAGCGTCCTGGCTATCGATTACCAAACGCATAAACACGTAATTTATAATGTTACTTAAACTGATCTAAAGTATTTATTTTATCTTATGTTTCATTACTTTCATTACGTTTTCCAGCGTTTCTTAATTACGCACACACAGTTTACTGGGAAAACGGCCATGTTGGCAATTTCAATGAGGAAGATGGCAATGAACACATACAGTATATTCAGACAAGGTAATTAAAATATATGCATTTCATATGAATTCTTTTACTTTCGCAATATAATTACAATGCGGAACTTATCATGCAGAACTAAAGTGAAGCATAGGTTTCGTGTCGGACCGCTGAACAGTGACACTCTTAACTGCGAGTCCTCAAACTGGCCTGCTCCCGACCAGACCATTCCCTTTAGGGAATACACCCCCGTTTTTCCCTCTCTGTGCCAGTGTTAAAATGGAGGCAATTTTCTCAGAGCTTGGACATGAAACAAATACAACTGTAAGGTGTTTGTCATTGCTCAATTAAAACTAGTCAATTGAACAGAAAAACAAATAATAGGACCTATGGGTGGGAGATAAACACTTTTTACATGGGATAAACGATAAAGATGCTGGTATTGCATATATGTGCCATTCGCGGCTCAAACATGATACAGGTTTCAGAGGATATACCCACTTAAATACATACAAATACAAATAAATACAAATTTATTAGTATCATATTCCTTATACCGGATCATTTCCTTTGGTCTGCCTCTGTAGGCCCGTGGCAGACATGGTGGAGGACGTTCGTCAGTGTAACTGGCTCACATTTGGAACGGGCAAACTCAAGGAGCTTTGCAAACTGCTTCCAGAGGACAGTGAGGTAAACACAAATATTGACGTCTGGAAGTACCATTCCAAGTCTGTTTTGTAGGCCTTTAAAATAAATAGCTGTGGAAAGTGAACAATGCAACTGGAACTAAATTACATTACGTCCGCTAGCATTCAACTCTATTGTCTAAAGGGATTTGCAGTAAGTACATTTCTCATTAGTAATCGAACTGACTGTACTTCATCGGCCAAGCCCCCAAGAAAAACATGAAGCAATATTCACATCAGTTCTATTTTATTTTTATATTTTTGAGGGTATAAGGGGTGATGAGGTGGAGAGGACAATGCACGTAGGGTGCGGGTGTAACCTGAACAGCTAGGTCTTTGGCCTCCTGCTCCTTCCACGATTGTGGTGCAAGGGGTGGAAAGAGTCGTGACTGGGATGAGAAACCTCTGAGACCCCGTCGCTATGCTGTTGCTAGGCAACCTGAAAGAGTGGATGAGCAGAATCAACGAGTGCAAGATTTGGAATCTGACCAACGATTGTAAAGAGAGGAAGTTTGCCGCACAGCAAAATGAAGAGTCCAGTTAGTTGAAAGGAGGAAGGGCCAAGGCCGGGGGAAGTGCATGGCCTGGACAGAGAATCTCCATTTGCCAAGGAGGATGAAAGCCTAAAGAAATGATAATCTACACCTTCTAGGGATATTTATTGAATTTATTTACAACAAACTCAACATCTTAAAGTGCTTACTCATCTGTGCTATTGTTGTGGTTCAGTTAAAGCAGCTGTGTGCATTCCATGGAAACCTCTCTCTCTTACCTGAGGCTGATCAGTTCATGGTGCAGCTGGTCAAAGTGTCAGGGTGAGTTATTTTCCTTATTTATTGTTTTCTTTAAAAAACACAGATCTACACAATAATATGAATAAGACTCTTCATGCATTATCGTGTCCATGCAAAGATATAAATCTACCCTGGAGAGCGACCTCCGTGGTGGGTTGAGTCATCTCAGCACCGTGGGAGGTATTCAGTGAATTCCGGGTGTGATGATGTGTCTTGTCATTAGTTATGAAGAGCGCCTGAAGACGATGGTCCTGAGGGAGGAATTCTTCCCGTTCATGGAGGAGACCAAGAACTCTGTCGCCGTGATGATCAAAGCAGCCAACGGTGACACAGTCGCACTCGCAATCCAACTTATCTTTTTCTTGACTAGTTATTTTGCTCTTTGGTCCTTCAGCCTTCTCTACCTTTTTAATATCGTTCTCCTTTGCTCCCCAGAGCTCCTCGAGTGTGACGACCTCCATTCAGTCATTCGGCTGGTATTGAAAGCTGGAAACTATATGAATTCAGTCAGTGTTTATTTTTAGACACTATTTTTAGTTTTACTCATTATGCTTCCACATTAGCTAATATGAATTTGGTCTGCCTTCATTGATTTTTCTTACAAACAAAATCTCCCTCGAAACGTGTAATATTCAGGGTGGATACAGTGGCAACGCGATTGGTTTCAGAATGAGCTCCCTACTCAGGCTGGCTGACACGAAGGCGAACAAGCCTGGCATGAACCTCATGCACTTTGTCGCTAAGGTAATTAGGACCGCCGGCACGGATATATAGACATAATATACTAACATTATCGTTTATCTTTTCAAAATACGGCCTCCCATCTATGTGCTATCCCACACTTGTCGTCTATGCACAGCAAGCAGAGGACATCGACACTGAGCTGCTTACGTTTCCCAGCCAGCTCGAACACATCACAATGGCGTCAAGGTGGTTATGTTATCACTCAAATTAAATCCAAATGCTGTCTTATTTAATACATTTTTAGCAGATCTGTTGTTAAAATGTGAAATTTGATACTACTTGACTGTATAAATTACTATACAGGATTTGTCAAGCAGAGGTCAAAGCAGACTTTTACAGACAAGTCAAAAAGATAAAGGAAGTGAAAGTGTATGCCAACAGACAGCCTGGCCTCCTCCAGCAGATGGAGACATTTCTCATGGTGAGGCTCTCTCACGTTACATTTGGACCGTTTCCGTCTTCCGTCACCATGTTGAGCAAAATTGGCCTGTATCTCCCAATATTCTAGGCCAACTAGCTAAGAATATTAGAAACACCTTGATCCCTACCATACTCTCTATGTACTGTACTGCAATATTTCATGGAAAAGAGAGGAGGAGAAGCAGGGGAATTGGAACAAATTGGCTTAATTGAATTTAGACCCATTTGATCTATTTTCCTCTACATTTCTAAAATGTTATACAATATTGGATTATTGAATTTTCCAGAGGGCTGAAGCCAAGCTGGCCGATGTGGATTTTTTCCTCAATGAGTTAAACTCCCTGAGCAGCGCGGTGGCAGAATTCTTCTGTGAAGACTCAGCTTTGTTCAAACTGGAGGAGTGCTGCTCCATCTTCCACTCGTTTTGTAAGAAGTTTGACACAGCTGTACAGGTGAATGCAAATATCTCGCAAGCATCAAAATGACTGGTGTAGCTTTCACAACATTGAGTGTGCTTAAAGAGGCAAAGGGTTCATTGGGATTCTTGGCACATATCTTGACTTTGCACCCTTTCTTTGTTTGACAATAGACATTGCTCCATCGTGGGGTTGGTATTTACACTTTGTAAAATCTCCTTGTATTTGTATTCCCGCCCGCCACAGGAAAACCAAAACCGAGAGGCAGTGGAGCTAAGACGCAAGCGCAAGGAGAGCTTCCGCAGCACGGCCAAACGACGCTCCACGTGGTCCGGTCTGGAACCTCCACCGGACCTGGAGAGCTCCACCTTGGAGTCGGTTCTTCACAGCTTCCTCTCCACCGCAACAAATGGCGTTCCCCGGTGCAGGAGGAGTGTGCTGCCTCCCCCTCCAACGCCTTCTCGCCTTCTCAATTTGCCCACCGGAACATCGGTAGAAGCACCGAAAGCAGTCTCAGAAAGCACCCAAAGAGGAAGCCCGGAGAAGAGGCAACCCAAAGTGTGCGAAGAAGAGGAGCTGGAGCCCGTGCTGACATGCAAGGCGGAAAGCGAGAAGATACGAGAGATCACACGGAAGGTGCTCCGTTACCAAAACCGTAAATATGGGGAAGACAAAGGCTCGGACAACCCTCACCGACCAGAGACTGCAGAGTCTACCCCTGCCACCCCAGACACGCCTTGCCCACAAACAAGGGACTTCTTTTTTAGCAGCGACGGGAATCTGGGCTCTCCCTGGACTATTCTCAGTCCTTTAATCCATCCCAGCGGGAACACACCCTTGCGCAACAGACGCCCCCCACATCTCAGACGCTCTTTCTCCATATCGGCTGGAGACCACTTCGAGGATGCAATCTGGCCGATGTCCCCCAGCCAATCGCTCCTTACCCCGACAACTACCTCCCCGTCTGCCGCTGCGATTTCCTGTCCACGCATGGTGCTGCTGGAGAATGACGGGGGAGGAGGTGATAATGTCCCCCGTTTCCCAGACCCAGACGGTCCGGCGGTCGCCGCGGTTCCGTCAGGAGGTTCCGCATCCCTTCCAGAATGTCCAGCCAAGAGAGCGCCGTCCACAGGACCCATCCTCAGAACCTACTCCCTGGACGAGACCAAGAGGTCTCCGGAGTCGGGTTTCTGTCTGGGAGAGCTGATCCAGAGAAGCATCGCTCAAAGGGCGAAGTCGTGCTCGGGGTCGAGCGCAGACTCGACGACAGAAGGAGTCGGCATTTGTTCAGGAGCAAAAGTAGGAACCTCGGCTGGAATCATCTCCTTCTTCAGACGCATTGGGACCAAGAGTAAATTGCTTAACGTAGAAGAACAGAAATTCTCAGTTACTTGATTGAATATATTTAAGACATAGATAAAAGTTTGTCTTTTATTTTTGTATTTTTGTATTTTTTGTTTGTTTATTTTTTATTTTTTGAGATTTTGATTTGTTTTATTTTTGTCCGTTATGTCTAGCTTGTTTTGTAATTCAGCAAATCCAAAGCAAATAGGGATTTGCTTTGTAATGCCAGGATGTAGATTTTTGGACGAGAGGCTACGTCCAAAAAAAAAACACCTTCATTTTAAAGCATGTCTTGTTTTTGTATGTGTGTGCAGTATGTTGTATATGTGGTTTTATGTACTTTAGCGTTATTTAACTTCACTTTTAAATAAACTATTGGGAGACATTTGGTTGTATTTTATTTAAATATTTACAAAACATTTTGTTGCTTGAAACCCTCAATAAGGGCTTTCTATGTCTCCTGGTGCTCAGTGACTGTTTCCACTGCCTTCTTCCGCCCTCATCTATTATTTCTTCTTCCAGTCTGTTGTCGCACAGGTAAACGGCGGCCTCAACCTTTATCTCATAACATGTCTGTCAAGGTTCTCATCCAATCTCTTCATTTTCCTTGTCTGTGAAAGGAGAGGAATTTGTGATCTGATGACTACAGTCGTCATACTATCCTCAAATAGTAAAAAACACCGTCTGCCGTGCCTAACCTAAGGTACTGAAACCTTTACATTTTGGTACGATCTATCCACGAAACCACATTGATGCTGTTGCTCTTGGAAGGAAGGAGGGACGTGTCTTTACTTGGTTTACTGTATTTGTTTACAACCTTTTAATTTGGCTAGCCTTGCGGGGACACTATTTTGCAGATCCTCACACTGGCAGCCACTACCCAATGGTACATTATTTGATATCAGCATTTCAAATCCATTTGGTGCATAAACAAAAAGCAGTCCAAAACAATGTCCTTTATCACAAGCCGAGAGATAATGGTACGGGACTTGGAACACAGCGTTATGTCAGACAGCTGAGCTGTTTCATGTAAATTGAGAGACCCCGGAACACAATCGGACCATTGTGACGTTGCACGGAGTGCCGTCTCATGTGAGTTATCTCCTGAGGACTGGAGGTGACCTGCCGAGTCTCCCTCTCTCCTGGGCTACACTAATCGGGCTTGCTCTGCGTGTGTGTGTGTTCCAGCAAAAGATGAGAAAGTGGAATAAATAGAGAAAAGGATGGAGGGGGAACGCTGGAATGAACAGGAATGAAAGGCAGAAGTGAAGTTGTGCTGTGAGGACCAGGGAGGTACGTAGAGGGTGAAATTAACTTATTCATGTCAAGTAAGAAAGAAGGACGAGAGGATCGCCGATATAAGGGAAAGGAACTTGTTTGCATTGTGAAAGGCTGGCAAACCGCCTAAAAAAAAAAAAGGTATTTGTGTATTCATATTTCTATATTCGTAATGGTAGTTTTCAATGCAACAACACGTAACCTTTATAACTGACGTTCTCAGCAACGAAAAACGGATGAAATTATCCATTGAATGCTAAATAGACTCAAAAAGACAAAAATGTCCTGCATTTTATTATATATTCAGTATTTGGAATTGGAATCCTCAAAAGTAAATTAAGTAACTTTAACATCAATTCATTTCAATGACATCATTAGAACGCAAATTTGAAAAGATAGACAGAAGATCACATTGTTAGTAACTGTGGTTCTTTTGGATTTGTTTTAAGCCGCTTTTCTCCCGCATGGAACCGGCTCAACTCGACTCGACTCTACTCTACTTTTTTGGTTTTCCATCGGGCAAAAGCTGTGGATAGTACCTGGCACCTGGTACTTTTTTGGTATCACCTTCAAAACCAAAAGGTGACGTGAAAACACTGCAGACTGCTGATTGGTCACAGAGAATCGTCACTGCGTCATCATTGTGCAACATGGGATGTCCTCCACAAACCCGCCATTTTGAAATAGCCAAGCTACTATAGTGGCCGCAATTTCTTTAAATCACTGGACTATTCGATTAAATGGCAAAACCCGCAATACCACAAAAAAATAATCAAGAACTCCCCTTCGATACCAGTTACCTTGGGGGGGGGGTAGTACCTGGTACCAAAAGCGAGTAGAGTAGAGTCAAGTCGAGTCGACCGGTACCATGCGGTGGAAAAGTTGACCATAACAGCAACACGCATTGAAATGGTGTAAAACGTGCTGTAAGGTTTGAGCATTAAATCACATTCATTATTACCCAAAGAAGGCAACTTACAATGAATAGGCAGGATACAGTATACAGTATGTTATGCTCAGTAAGAGAACTGGTTTGTTTTTGCATGAATCTTGCATGAACATTTGCTGGCCCATTAAGTCTTTATCAAACCAAAATTGCACAAAAGACTGCATTCCTGCTCTGGTCAAATACAATGTGGAGGCTCGATAAATTCGAACTCACCCTGGCAACCATCTGGGCAGTTTGTTTTCAAGGTGCAATCCAACGCCCTGTTCAGACTGCACGATATTTGCCCCGATTTGCGACAGGAGCGTATCTATGTTCCCAAATTCCTATGTTCCTAGGGTCCTATGTGCCCAGGGTCCTATGCTCCCAGGGTCCTATGTTCCTAGGATCCTATGTTCTCAGGGTCTTATGTTCCCAGGGTCCTATGTTCCCAGGGTCCTATGTTCCTAGGGTCCTATAGTATGTTCCCAGGGTCCTATATTCCCAGGGTCCTACGTTCCCAAGGTCCTATGTTCCCAGGGTTCTACAGTATGTTCCTAGGGTCTTATGTTCCCAGGGTCCTATGTTGCCAGGGTCCTATGTTCCCAGGGTCCTATCTTCTCAGGGTCCTATGTTCCCAGGTTCCTATGTTCCCAGGATCCTATGTTCCCAGGGCCCTATCTGCTCAGGGTCCTATGTTCCCAGGGTCCTATGTTCCCAAGGTCCTATGTTCTCAGGGTCCTATGTTCCTAGGGGCCTATGTTCCTAGGGTCTTACAGTATGTTCCTAAGGTCCTATATTCCCAGGGTCCTATGTTCCCAAGGTCCTATGTTGCCAGGGTCCTATGTTCCCAGGGTCCTATCTTCTCAGGGTCCTATGTTCCCATGTTCCTATGTTCCCAGGGTCCTATGTTCCCAGGGCCCTATCTTCTCAGGGTCCTATGTTCCCACGGTCCTATGTTCCCATGGTCCTATGTTCTCAGGGTCCTATGTTCCTAGGGTCCTATGTTCCTAGGGTCCTACAGTATGTTCCCAAGGTCCTATATTCCCAGGGTCCTATGTTCCCAAGGTCCTATGTTGCCAGGGTCCTATGTTTCCAGGGTCCTATCTTCTCACGGTCCTATGTTCCCAGGGTCCTATGTTCCCAGGGCCCTATCTTCTAAGGGTCCTATGTTCCCAGGGTCCTATGTTCCCAAGGTCCTATGTTCTCAGGGTCCTATGTTCCTAGGGTCCTATGTTCCTAGGGTCCTACA
>OMKR01063610.1:3465-25275 GCA_900302355.1 Cyttopsis rosea
GGGTAGGGGGAGGGTTAGGGGTAGGGTGAGGGGTAGAGGGTTAGGGTTAGGGGTGGGGGTGAGGGTGGGGGGGGTGGGGGGGGATTAGAGGGGTTAGGGTTAGGATAGGGTTAGGGTTAGAGGGGTTAGGGTTAGAGGGGTTAGGGTTAGGATAGGGTTAGGGTTAGAGTTAGAGGGGTTAGGATTGGGATTAGAGGGGTTAGGGTTAGGGTTAGGGTTAGAGGGGTTAGGATTAGAGGGGTTAGGGTTAGGGTAGGGTTAGGGTTAGGGTTAGAGGGGTTAGGGTTAGGATTGGGATTAGAGGGGTTAGGGTAGGGTATAGGGTTAGGGTTAGGGTTATGCACTGGTAATGCACAATGTTCAAAGTTCATCAATTTACTCAGGATGAGGCTTCATTTATCTAAATGCGTTTCTTTCATTGTCTTTCTGTCCTCTCAAAAGTCAGATCAAACTTAATTCCGAGCCCTCCGACCTTTAACTCCAAATATGAATACCTCAGCTGGGAGTCCTACTACAACCTCAGCTACTACACCCGCCTGCTGCCACCCGTGCCCGAGGACTGCCCGACGCCCATGGGAACCAAAGGTAAATCCAGCCCCAGCAGCTGAATGTATTCCTACAGGAACCGCCATGATATCTGTGCCCAGTTCCTAGGAGGTGAAGTCATTGTTCATCATTTTGATAATTCAAGAAATTCTTATCAGCCAAAAATATAAGAGAATTTTTTTTTTGACTTTGTGCTAAAATCTCGCGACGGTTCCACTTACAGACACAAACGTGGTATGGCTTGATGAGTTTAGAGCCCGCCTTTCACTTTTCTCTCGCCAGGGAAACGCGTTCTCCCCGACGCCAAGGTCCTGGTCGAGCATTTCCTACAGAGGAGGACGTTCCGTCCCGACCCGCAGGGATCCAACCTGATGTTCGCCTTCTTCGCGCAGCACTTCACCCATCAGTTCTTCAAGACACACCATCGCATGGGTCCGGGCTTCACCAGGGCTCTGTCCCACGGGGTGAGATGTAGATATTAGAGATGTTGGTGCTCGGTTTGGTCGGGTACCTAACAGGGGTTTGAACAAATCTTATACCCAGTCTGAGAGTTTGGAGAGAGAGAGGTTGGAGGAGGATAGTACGGGATTTAATTGTAGACGAGCTGCAGTGAGGAGCGTATTTAACCTCCAGACCTTCAGATTGCTGCCAAAATTACGAGATGGAGTGTTTTAGCACGTCTTTGTGCCAAATGGCGTCTAACTGCAGAATGTGACCAAGTCGACCGTCGAGCCATCACATGGACATACTGAGGGTTTTTCTTCCTGCCTAAGCACTTTGATGTGCTCACCAATGGCATTTTCTAAAGACGACATATTAGACTATATTTAGAGATGTTCTGAATTTTAATTTTTATAATAATACATTTTTACAGTACATCTGCTGCTTTGCTCTTCATCTAGTTAATCCAGTTGAATATGAATATTCCCTCAAGGTCTTGGAATGGAAATATTGGAAAAACACAGAAATTACTTTCTTTTAAGCAAATTTGGATTGGCATCAATCTAATTACCTCGACCCAATACAGTAAGTGGGGATGTTTCATTCTAAATAAATAAATGACAGGATGTTTCCCTCTTGAGATACTAAACATTTTCCACCAGTTGCCTTTTGTGATGCCAGCAGTTTACTGCACATCCACCCCTCATCGTGCCTCTTACTGCAGCTTTTCCACAATACCCCTTTCTGCGGTTTCACTCCTCGCGAAAAAAAAAGTTGCTCTTTCCAGTTGCGTAGCAGTGAGTAAAGCTTCTTTCTCTTGGTTCTCTTTGTCTGTCTCCAGGTTGATGCAGGTCACGTCTACGGAGACAACCTGGAGCGTCAGCTGCAGCTTCGACTCCACAAGGACGGAAAGTTAAAATATCAGGTGCGCTGCCAAGTCGCTCCTCGTGTATCTACCAACCCGAGTGGTTGCCGTGGGAGTCTTTCAAATTGATCCAGTATTGAGGGAACAGATTCAGGCAATTGCACGGGCAATTCTACTCCGGTAGAACCCCAGTGCTCTAAGTGTGTGTTCTTACAAGTCTAGTTTAGGGACATGAATTCTTACTATTCCCTAAAGTCGTCAGAGGATGGAGACAAGTGTCAACAAGTAATGAGTCAATGTGCGGAGGATTTCACAATTACCACAGCCTTCTAGATCTATAAAGAAATTCCGTTTTGCCATCTAGAGCTAGTAAACCTCCTCTACTTCCCACCACAGATTAGGTGCTGCCGTCCTTTTATCTGTTATTTCAGTGATACTGTGAGAGATTAGATGTGCTGAGCTATCCGGAGAAGCCTGATTGTGTGTAATTCTTGTTATCTATGCCTTGACGACAGACGACTCGCCGAAACCAAACATGTTATCAATGTTTCACCAATCTTTCCATTGCTCACAAATGCATTGCTCACGTTGATGTTTTTCTTTCACCAAAGGTGTTACGAGGGGAGGTGTACCCCCCTTTGGTGTCCGAGGTCCCCATCAGGATGAGCTATCCCACACACATGCCCGTCCAGCAGCGCCTCGCCATCGGCCAGGAGGTTTTCGGATTACTGCCAGGCCTCGCCATGTACGCTACCTTGTGGCTGCGGGAGCACAACCGCGTGTGTGACATCCTGAAAGCAGAGCATCCCACCTGGGGAGACGAGCAGCTCTTCCAGACTGCCAGACTCATCATCATCGGTTTGGGTCTTTTTTCCCCCTCCATTTCATTGTCCACCTCACTGAAGGATAAGGGTTGGATTCCTGTATCACTAAACGTATTCCAATGTGCTATTCCCTATCTGCCACCACATGCGGCAACCACTGCGGCCGGGTGTGGAAGTGCTTTTACTGCAGATCAGCTAATGGCCGCTAGATGCTGCTCTAGGAAAATCTCCGCCTGAATGGAAGTCAATGGACTAGAAAGATAAAGTCAATAAATCTTTTCCACAATAAATGTGTTCACTCTCAGGCCCAGGGACCTATCTACATGTATGCCTATTGGTGAACAAAATGGTCACGAAACACAAATTACTGAAGAACATATTTGTTATATTTAGTATTAATCTTTTGTTACTTTCGCAGGGGAGACCATCCGCATCGTGATCGAGGAGTATGTCCAGCAACTGAGCGGCTACCTGTTGCGCCTCAAGTTTGACCCGTCGCTGATCTTCGGGGACCAGTTCCAGTACAGCAACCGCATCGCCCTGGAGTTCAACCTGCTCTACCACTGGCACCCGCTGATGCCCGACAGCTTCCTCATCGACGGAGACGAAATCCCCTACTCTCAGTTTTTGTACAACACCTCAGTACTTACGCACTACGGGGTGGAGAAACTGGTGGACGCCTTCGCTCGCCAGAGCGCCGGACAGGTACAGTGCTTTATTCCCAGACGCTCTTTGTATTCAACCATACAGTAGCTGTAATTATGAACCCGAGCAGAATGTAGCTCGCCTGAACCTGACCTGAATCCCACCACCACGAGCCGCAACCCAAATAATTCTAGACATTTCTAATGTCGATATTTTCCAGCACTTATTCATTAACAGGAGCCAAAATAATATAAGGGTCCGTTAACTTGTTGACCGCTGATATTATATGTCAGTAGTCATCGAAATGCATCATCAATATCAATCAAATCCATTCAAAAGGTTTTCAAAAATCAGTTATTAAATTGCACTTGAATTAATTCATCCTGTTTTTTTCAATGGGAGGGGCTATGGGCTATGGCCTAAGGCCCCTGCTGCTTGCGAGCATTATCATGAATGAAACTGGAAAAAAAAGTCTATATTGTGCTTGTAGTCCTTGTCTTTCCATTTTAGGGGCATTAAGCAGTGCGGCTTACAAAGATCAGTTAGTTTTGCAATTGATCACTGTATTGTTTCACTGTGGATGTGCCATTTCTGTATATTGGTAAGGGTGTGGTATGGGTCCCATGATGTTGGTAGCGTAGTGCCCCTGAATCCCTGAATTCTGCCCAGATATATTTATTTGGCTCATCTCTAGATGATTCAATATTACACTTAACAAAACAGTGTACTAACTTTTTTCTTTGTTTCTCTCAGATAGGTGGAGGAAATAACATCCATCAGAGGCTTCTTCATGTGGCGGAGCTGAGCATCAGTGAATCCAGAGAGCTGCGTGTGCAGCCCTTCAACGAGTACAGGAAGAAGTTCAACCTCAAACCGTACACATCCTTTTATGAATTCACCGGTGAGCACGACTACCTCACCTGGTTTCCTCAGAAAGGGAGGGATTGAAAATGCCTCTGTGTAGCGTGTAGATTGAGGTGAAGAGGATTTAGTGACTTTAGTGAATCTGCTCCAATATATCTTTCTCTAACTTTCTCTAACACAAAGGCCATGCCTATGGAGGACGGAAGGTGCCAAAATTAAAATATAAATACATAAATAAATAAATGACTCGATAAAATTTTTTTTATGCCATTAAATATATCAAAAATAACTGTAGGCATTAATTAATTGATAAAATGTGACATAAATTTATATTTCTGTATTTATTTATTTCTGTATTGTTTTCCCTTTGCATTTCCCCCCTGTTTATTTCCCCAAACTTATTTATTTCTGAATTATTTTCTTTATACATTTCTTTATACATTTCTTTTTACATTTCTTTTTACAGTTCTTCATGCATTTCTTTTTACATTTCTTTTTGCATTTCTGCTTCATTATGCAAATGAGGAGGCGTTGCTTTCACAGTGCTCCAACTCCTCCAGTCTACCCGTCTCTCATAGCAGTTCCGACTACTATGGCTTTCCATAGACGCCGAACGTCTAGCTGACGCCACCATTTACAGTCCTCTCCCCGTTCCTTTTCAAACACTTCCTCTCCTTTACCTCCCTTTTCTGGGTTTGATTGCAATACTGAACGTGAACACACTGGGGGGTGAGACATCCTCCACAGAGGAGGGAGGAGGGAGTGGAGAATCGCAGCCTAGTCACATTTGATCAATTCATTAATGCCTACAATTTTTTTGGTCATTTATTTATTAGTTAGTCAATTATTTATTCATGTATTTCTTTTAAATTTTGGCAACTTCCGTCCAATGATGTGCAAAACTTATAACGAATGGAATGCAACCAACTGACTTGGACTGTTCAACTAAGTGTGAAAACAGACAAAGTAAAGATTTCAAACCGTGGGTGGATCTGTAAAAGCTTCTAAAATGTCTAAGAGTTTGCCAAGAGAGGGAACAAAGAAAATAAAATTTCTATTTTAATTAAAATAACAGGCGACGAGGAGTTGGCCAAAGAGCTGGAGGATCTCTATGGTGACATCGAGGCTCTGGAGTTCTACCCCGGGCTGATGCTGGAGAAGATGCGGCAGAACGCCATATTCGGCGAGAGCATGGTTGAGATGGGGGCCCCGTTCTCCCTGAAGGGCCTCTTGGGAAACCCCATCTGCTCGCCGGTGTACTGGAAGCCCAGCACCTTCGGGGGCCGGGTGGGCTTCGATATAGTCAACTCGGCCACCCTGGAGAGACTGGTGTGTCTGAACAGCCAGTGGTGCCCGTACGTGGCCTTCCACGTGCCGCGCGGCGAACAGCAGGAGGCGCCCAGGAAGCCGCCCACCGAGCTGTGATTGGGTGGCTGTCGCCGTGGTGATCCATGCTTGATACTTTTTTATTGTGGTTTCTTCTGAGATTGCTTTCATTGAGATGCTAAATTATTTGTGGGAGTTGGTTGCAAAAAACGCATTGTTGTAGATTAATTTAATATCTATTTAAATAAGTATTTTGGTTAAATTTACTGTATTTTCAAGCAAGAGTGTATGTACAGAACTAGGTATTTTAATTAATCTGCTCATTATACTGTTACATATACATTCTATAAATTTGATTATCGACACAATTCCTGGATTCTAGCGTCATTCGAAATGTGAACGAATCCTCGTGACTTTAGCCAGAATTAATTGTTCTCGAAACAATGCAGCTTTACTGCAAGTCGTCCGTGTTTGAGTTGAGTTGTATTTCTTGCTCTTTTTGGAATTCGCCAAAGAAAATAAAAACAAATTCAGTTAAATATTTTACTTTATTTGCCATGTGATTCATAAGTGAGATTACAAAAGTGACACATTTGAGAATGAAGAGGATCCGACGGTAATGACGAAGGTATATACAGTACAGTTTCATATTTTCCACTTTGTATATTCTAAATGTATTATGAATATAGCCCGTTTTACTTGCTTTGGTTTGAAAAAATAGGTAACAGTCGCTAGCTTAATGCCAGATAAAAAACATATATTGCAATATTTTCTCTACAAGTTACAGTATCTATCCTTGGCTTGATACGACTATACACAGAACAACTTACAGAATGAATACCAAATAAGCGATTAGAATCGAACAAGAGCGGAAAAGTGAAAAACAAGGAAACACCACACTAATTACCCCACAAAAAGATTCTCTTCTATATTTAAATTTTAATGTAAAAAGGTACAACATTATATAAATATAGACCGCTTGAAATCTATGCCACTGTGAAACGTATTAGCGTGCTGTCAGATAAGAGATGTAACCGAAAGTGCTGTGCTAGAAATAGTACAATGTACAGAGATGGTTGTTGGTTATTTCACCGAAGATGCTGTTCCAGATAACTTGTACAAACCCACTAGATCTATATGGGGGGGCGACGCCCTGGAGGCCGCTAATTTGGGGACCATTTGGAACCATCTCTACGGTATGTAAAATTGACCAAATCCAAAGTATTAAATCTTTGAAATAGCATTTGAAAACCAATGATGAAATTTCAGCAATAACAGAGCCAGAAACGTAGCGTATTTTCCGCTCTATTTTAAACAATGGGACAAAATGCCCGATCTATCAATGTTGTCTATCAATGGTGATTCATATGAGGGTGATTGGCACCTTGCTCCCGGCCAGAGCTACTTATTCTGATGCATTCCAGAAGCTGACTGGCCGTTCTCCTGGCTGTTAGCCATTGGAGAACTACACGAGGGGCCCGAGGAGGCATTCGACACAGAGTTGATATGAGTGCTAGTCGCTATTGCCATGGCAGCGGTGCCGGTTGGGTAGAAATGGACATCCACGGCCACCGTCGTGGGGCCGACAGAGACGTGGTGGGAGAAGAGGAGAGGGGAGCTGGCGTGGGAGATACTGAGGCTGTGGTGGACGGGCGCGGTGGAGGTCTCGGAGGTATGGAGGGTCAGCGAGGAGTGAAGGCCCTCCTCGCGCACGGTCGGCGGAGAAGGGGAGGGCGAGGGCAGGGAAGACGGAGGCGGAAGGGTATCCTGGCAAACATCCCGGCTGTCTCCGCCGTTACTGGTCCAGTCCTCTACGCATTGCAGCAGGATGCTGGGCTGTGATGGACTGCAGCTTTTCTCCTCCACAGAAGGATCCACCTGAAATGGGTGAGTGAGGCGGTAAGTGTGTGAGTATAGAATTATTGTATTGTTGTGCACGTGGGAAGATGGTCCCTAACCTGTGTGTCGAGGACAGGCTCGGGGTAGGTCTCCACTGAAACCAAGTGGTCCTCCGAGGAGGGTTGGGTGTTCTCCTGGAGGTCCTCAGACGTGGGCTCCATCTGCACCATCACCAGGCTGGGGCCGGGAGGCCGGGCACGGGTGTCTGACGTGTTGGGGCTCTGCTCAATCACTGCCACACAGTCATCATCCTCAAAAGCCCTGGAGGAGACACGCAGACATGCGGTTTGACTCTCGCTCTGCAGCAACTCCACAGTTGATTGGGAACTGAACAGTTTCTAAATATCTCATAATGTGATCGAGTTGTCACCTGTTGTCGTATGTTTTCCCCGTGGTGCGGCGTTCAGCGTGTCTTATGGGGACACCAAGGTTCCTCTGAGCTGCATCAATGAGAGGACAATTTTCTTCAATTCAAGCAGAACATAGTGTCAGTGTAATGAAATACTTTGGTGTAAAAAAAAGTAGATATTCCACCTAGAGGTGGTAAACACAGAAGGGCTTTTAAAAGGGAGTCATAACATCAATAAAAAACTGTGTTTATCTTCAATTCACATGGTAAAATGGTAACTGCCACATTCAGAGCTTTTCTAGTCACGACTGCCACTCAAAATACTTTATAGTTAATGCTTCTCATTTGCAGTCAGCAAAGGCAGTAAAGGAGTTAGGGATTACTGACCTGCCCGGCTTGTGGGCACAGGCTCGTTCTTCTGAACCAGTGAATAGAAGGCCATGGTGATGAAGATGAAGGCCAGGGAGACACCAACCCCGACCACGATGGGGATGTCGTGTTTCTCCAGCACCGGCAGCCATGACGGGGACTGCTGCGTCACCCTGGAAATTGGCGGGGCACAAAGAGACAAGATGAACATGGGTAAATAGAGCCATTGCACAGGAGCTAAAGGAAGCATCCAGGTTATGAACCGATTTCACAGTAAAAGCACCTTCCGTGCGACTCATGTTTTGCAGAGGTGGACAATTCAAGGTTCAGAAAGTGAAAGTATTGCTATGGTTTCTCTCCACCCGTCCTCTATGCAGGATTCACTTATGAGTTGTTCTTCTGAGTTCTGCCAATTGTCACAAAACAGCAGGGAGGAGTCTTTTATTTATGAACCTGGAATGTCGATCTCTTTTTTGGGCCTACCTGGGGTCATCGCTGGTCATCGGGGACTGGGAGGTGTTTCTCTTCAGCCCGTCCATCGGTTCTGTGTCATTGGCGAATCTGCCCGGCTGAGCTGGGACAGCGACCCGGCTCGTATTCGAATGAATGACAACTGACGCAGTGACCCGACCGGCACCAGACATCTTGGGGTCTGAAGTAGAAGGGTTTTCAGGGAGGTGGGTGGTCGACATGGAGGATTGTGGGTAAAGAGGCTTTTGAGTTTGGATGGGTTGAGGCTCTGCTTGAGGTATCAGAGACGGATGGAACCGTGTGGAAGCAGATTGTGGTTTGGGGGACTGGGGCGGCGATATGGTGAAAGTTGGAGGTGGCTGCGGTGGAGGAGGTTGACTAGGGATTTGGAATGATTGAGGATGGGTTTGTGAAGGCCGAGTATGGTGTGACGCTATGGGCGGTGTGTGTTGCTGGGTAGGCAATGGCTGAACATACGTTTGGGTAAGCGGCTGTTGAGAAGGAGTTGAGGTTGATTCAGAAAGAGCATGCAAAGCCTGGGACGCTTTATCCAGATTTAGTGTCCTTTCTTCGATTAGCTGCAGCCCAACCTTTAAAACCTTGGTAGTGGATGGCAGAAGCTGTGATTGGGAATGAAGACTTTCGGTAAAGGGTTGTGTCTGCTGTGGAGGAATTTGAGATTGCTGTAGCGTAGTGTGTGAAGCCGAAGACGAGGAGGTTGCACCCGGATGGCGAGGCTCAACTTGGTTTACAGGCTTGAAAGACCCTAAAGGCAAAGCCGAAGAGAGCCAAGTATGTAAATGAGGGGTGGCTTTCTGGGAGCCAGGCACCGAGCTGTGACTCGCTCCAAAAACAATTTGAGCCTGCGGTGATGAATAGTAGCCTGAGACTTCGGCATCGGGCTGTGTTGACGTCTCACTGGCTCTATGCTGGAGTTGTGCAACAGTGTGGGACTGACTTGGGGGAAAAGGGTATGGAATGCTTGGAATGAGAAGCTGTTTGTCAAGCTCTGGTGTTTGTCGAGAAGTTACTGGTGCCTCAGTATACGATTGCAAAAAGGGTTTACTATTCGCTGGTAGATGACCATGAGGATCAAGTGACATTAAGTTCTGATATGGAGGCGAAGGCCCAAACACAGCAAGTTGCATCCGACTATCTATGGGATGGGCTGTTGGCTTAATCAGTAGGCGTTGTGAGTGGTATTCAGGTGACCCAGGTGGCCGGTTTTGTCCATAAAAAACGTCTTTCAGAGATGCAAATGATAGAGTAGGAAGGTCGGTTGTTGGTCTCCTTTGTGTTCCGGGGCCTGGAAGCAGAAAAAGCTCAGTGATTACTTTCCCGTCTTTGGGTAAACACAGCATTCATCTTGCAGTTTGTGTATAGAAAGCCTACTCGTGGTGTGCTGGTGTCCTGTCCCTGCAGGTGGATTATGGGTTATCCCCGAATGCCGCTCCAGCGCAGAATGGTTGCGTCTGAGAAGAAGCAGCTCCTGATCAATGTTTGTGACCTGGGCAAATTATGAAAAAAAAAAGCACTTCCTGAGATTAGTAATCGGAAAATATTTAAATAAATAAAACGGCAGTAACTCAAACAACAAGTCACAAAACAGGATGCAGATAAGCGTCTGAAATACAAAAGCCAAACAACTTTATTTATGGTTTCAAACATTTGACGACAGTTATCGACGACATAAACCACAGCAAAGACCACCACATCCGTCTTACTCACGGCAGACAAATTCTGTCTTGTCTGCTTCCCTCTACCATCTGGATGCTCTTAGAATAGAGGAGATAACAGCACAATCAGCACGTAGAGGAGATTTAAAGACAAAATATGGAGATGAAAGAAGTGTATCCGGTGCTTATGTGTGTGTGTGTGTGTCCAGGCGAATACATACTGTACTTTGGACCTTGAGTACATCAAACCAAAATATTTGCTCTGGTGTAAATAACACCTGGGATAGGCGGTGGGGGTGGGGGGTCTCATACTGTACCTGTGACAAGGAGCACGACGTGCTGCTGCTGCCGTCCAGCTCGGTTCTCCGCGGTGCAACGGTAATCCCCGGCATCGGTCCACCGCACGGCGGAGATACGCAGCGATCCATCATCTACTCAGAGAAGAAGAGCACGGAGAACTCGGTACAGATACAGGTTCATGTCAAAGTTTACACATTACACGCAGCCTCGGTGCGCTCGGTTACTGTGAGTGAGCAGAACCAGATATATCCGTATTTATATTTAGGGTAATATAGGTTATCCGAATAGTGCCCTTGTTGTATTGTTCTTAAAAACAAAGTTCTATTCTGTTTTTGATCACAGAACTTTGAGTCTTGCTGCTTGCGACAGCGCCGCTTTCTGATCAGACGCACTTTGAAGAGGTCAATGTCAACTGGGTCCAAGTTCAAACTATCTGAACTTCGGGCACCAGCGCTCAACGCGTGATCTTTCCGTTTCGTTGTTTTTGGCGGCACCTATGGCGAAAAGCGGTAATTGCAGGTGTGCTTTTGGACTTCACTTCCCGTAGTTCCAAACAGTATGGGTGGCGTCGGTCGGTTTGTAGTTTCGCTTTGCTTTTCTGACCGTTTGCCTTCACCTGAGCGTCAAATTAGTTTCCTTTTCTTTGGATTTGCACTTGTTGAAGTTTCGTCGTCAGTAGTCATCGATCTGTTCTGCGTTTGTTCGGCCGTAGTAAACGTTTAGCTCCGCCCACCCTCTCTGGTGGACCAACCACCGCTGGGTGATGGAAAACGCGTCACTAACTGCGCCGCTTGTGATTTTTCCCGGGAATGTCACCCTCGGCTTTCATCAGTGGGCACTTTTGAGAGGCTCAATCACCTTTGTGTTTCCTCATTCGGTGATAGTGACTTAACAGACAGATGAAAAAGTTTGAGATTGTATCTTTAAATTTGTCGTGAAAATCTGCGGCGGTGCACCATGCCAGGAATAACATTGGTGCCGGGTTTGCCGTCGACGCACTTTCCATAGGAAGTGAATAGTTCAAAAATGGTTCTAACATTTTGGCACTGACCACCGCTGAGAAAAACAAAGTGTGCTCCAAAAATGTCCTCATAAACCCTTCTTTTTTTTTCTTCTCGGTTTCAGTTCTGACCATGAGTGCGTGTGCGCTGAGTGGGGCTGATGGGGGTTTGCACGTCAGCCTCGCCCTTGGTCCAGGTGTATGTGATGGGTGGGATCCCCACGGCCCGGCAAGGCAGCACCAGCGGCGCCCCCACCTGGACGCTCAGCTGCCCTGCGAAGGACACTATGATGGGGCTCACTGAGGGAGGGGGGGTAGGAGGAAGGAAACATGAGACAGAACACAACCATTTACAGTTCACCACTGACACATAAAGAGTAGAGCCGACTGTCAGCCTGACTGACAGCCAATGTCCAAAACTGCCATTTATTTTGAAGATTTAAATTTTTTTTTATCGAAAGCATAAAAAGGAGGTAAATAATGAGCCTATAATTCACTATTTTCATAGTGAATTTTAATGTGAAAAGTTAACTTTGACTCCCACTCATGGTATTCATGTTATTTTTCTGCACGTAAAACATTACACATTGATATCACCCAATAAATAAATCTTTAATCAATTTGATTCGTTTATCATTTAGCGGTGACCCAGTGTTGGGATGTTTTACCAGCGACTCGCAGCTTTGCCATGCTGCGGTTTCGGCCCAGTGCGTTGGCGGCCTCGCATGTGTACGTTCCCTCGTCGTAACTCATCACCGACAGGAAGTGGAGCGTGGCATTCCTCTGCCTGTGCGATAAAAGACGGTGGTGGTCTAGTTATAAAAACAACTTCCTGTTCTTCACCAGGACATATTGCTCAGTTGTAGTCCCCCACTCCCACTGTGGTACATATTCGTTCCAAGCAAACACTGTGGTTTAATTATGTGATACATTAGAAAACCTACAAATACTACTGTACATGTGTGAGGTTGTGTCACCGCGTACATCCGCGTGTAAAGGACCTGAATTTTAATACATTTTACTGCAAACTTATTGCATTATCGTGTTTTAATATTTGGAAAAGTATTTTCTGTATTTTACAGCAATTGTCCTCTGCTGCAACAAGTGATGGTTTCAATTTCACCCAAGATGTATCTAATCCAATTTGATCTAATCTGATCTAATCTAATCTGATCTAATGTGACCTAATCTAATCTGATCTAATATGGTCTAATATAATCTGATCCAATCCAATCTAATCTGATTTCAGACAATCTGATCTAATATAGTATAATCTGATAAAATCCAATAGGATCAAATTTTATCTACTGTGACCTAATCTGATCAAATATGGTTCTTCCATCTGATTCTTTTTCATTTTGTCTGTTTCTTTGTGAAAATACCCCACAGTGATCTTGCCCCCGGTCTCCGTGGAGCGGCCCCTCTTGTACCACCGGATGGAGGGCAACGGGTGCCCCCACGCCTCACACCCCAGCACCACCCGGGCGCCCACTGGCACCGTCACCACCTGGGGCCAGATCCTCACTGACGGGTGGGCTGGCAGGAGGAGACCAGACAGGAGGAGTCTATCGATTAGGTTTAATGGATGACGAATGGTGCCGATGCAATCTGTCTCCGTTTCAAAGAGGAAATCATTTATGAAAATAAATGGCATTACTTTTTTGGTTGAAAAATGCACAAAATGGTCTCGTGACTACCTGTAAATTGGGGACAGTACTGCTATACTGTACTTCTACCGGACAAAATGAATACACAACTTCTGCAATGATCCTGATAGCATGCGTACCCAGCACCGTGAGGGTTACTCTCCTGGAAGTGACAGATCTGTGAAGCAGAGCGTTGGAGGCTCTGCAGAAGTAGGTCCCGCTGTCTGACGGCTGGACACTAGGGAGGAGAAAAGAGAAGTATTAGGGAGAAATGTCCTGCAAACTGCAATTATGAAAGCTCCTGAAAGAGGTTTCTTGAGACCCCTGATTAGGACTCTTTCAAAGTCTTTCAGGAAAAGATTTACAGAAGTGAAATACAATAATTACACAAATGTAATTATTGCAATTAATAATTTAAGTGCATTTTATATCAATGTTATGCCAGTATAATAGTGTAATAATACACCCACCTTGGGAAGAAAAGCCAAGAATCATAAAATAATAAATAAGATAACATAATAAACAGTTTGGGTAGACAGTTAATTTGCCTCAATCCAATTGATGAAATTGTTCAACATTTCTCACATTGGCTGAAATTGGAAACAATTTCTGTGGAAACTGTATTGCACTGCAGGTCATTTTCTGATATACTGTACTTACATGGGACACTTCAATCGTCTTAAAAATTTAACTAAGTATGACTAGTATGACTTCAACACTTAAATGAGCGATAAACGTCAATAGAGAGTGGAAGAAGAGATCTACCGGTAAAAGTATGTGACGTCATTTTATAATGTATATCAAGTGAAAGAACGTGCACATTTAATTTTCTACCAAAGTTTCATACCGCTTTAAGTCACACAAAAAGACTAATGCAAAAAAGGCAACAGAAAACCAGCAAACTACGCCCTGAACACAAGAGACGAACACACCCTTGGAAGAAGAGGTCTCCGGTGGGCAGGACAGTGGTGTTAAGAGGAGTTTCAGGACTCAGGAGTCGGTTGTCCTTGAACCAGGAGACGTGGGCCGGAGGGCGGCTGCGGGGGGGTCTGCAGACCAGAGTGGCGCTCCGTCCCGTCCTCACTGTCTGGTCAGTGGGCTGCAGGACAAAGCTCCAAGCCATCACTGTGAAGAGGAACACACCTGCCTGTAGAATCTAGATGTTCGGTGCATTCTGTCGGCCAAGTCAACCACGACCAGAAAGAGCTTCAGCAAAACCTCCAAGGATAGGTTCACTGTTTTTCAACCCAGGCTTCATTAAAAAGTATGTTCTTTTATGCACTCAATACTTGGTTGGGGCGCCCGTTGCACGAATTACTGCATCAATGTGGCGTAGCAAGACACAGTGGACCAACACCAGCAGATGACATAGCACCCAAATCATCACTGACTGTGGAAACTTCACACTGGACTTCAAGCAACTTGGATTCTGTGCCTCTCCACTCTTCCTCCAGACTCTGGGACCTTGATTTCCAAATGAAATGCAAAATTTACTTTCCTCTGAAAAGAGGACTTTGGACCACCGACCACGGTCCAGTTCTTCTTCTCCTTAGCCCAGGTAAGACGCTTCTGATGTTGTCTCTGGTTGAGGAATGGCTTGACACTAGGAGTTCTTGAATCGGCTTCGCTTGACAATCCTCTCAAGGCTGCGGTCATCCCTGTTGCTTGTGCACCTTTTCCTACCACAGCTTTCCCTTCCAGTCAACTTTCCATGAATATGCTTTGATACAGCTTCTGCGAACAGCCAGCCCTTTCAGCAATGACCTTCTGTGGCTTACCCTCCTTGTGGAGGGTGCCAATGACTGTCTTCTGGACAACTCAAGTCAGCAATCTTCCCCATGATTGTGGTTGTGTGTGCTGAACAAGACAGAGATTAAAGACACTTTGCAGGTGTTTTGAGTTAATTAGAGCTCTTCCCAGGACTGTGTGGGCATGTCCAGCGGTCCTTCACATCTCTGTGGCCCTTAGTGAAATATTCTAATATTTGGAGATATTGGATTTTCATGAGCTGTGAGCCATAATTATGAAAATTAAAATAAAGAAATGCTCAAAATACTGGTTTACATGTAATTAGTCTAGAAACTTTAGTTAGTCTAGAAATTTTCACTTTCTGAAATGACTGATGATGAGAATGATAATTTCTAAAAAAAAAATTCAGTCCTATTGCCAAATCATGTCAATAAAAATCATTTTCCTCACTGTGGGCAACCCGACCCCCACGGGTTCGGGGGAAGGCAGGAGGACACAGGAATTTGGCTTTAACCTGCGGTGTGGGCATTTATTGACACATATAATAATAATAATAATAATAATAATAATAGACACTGTCTTGTCTCACTGACAATTGTGACAGAATGTTTTCATGAATACTTGTATCAGCCGGCCGCCACTCGTTCCTCCGTGGCTCCAACCCCAACTAACCAAACACACAAACATTTAAGCACCAGGTATGGGAACTTACAATCATCTCAAGTCCCCACACCTGGCGCTGGCAGACGAGGGAGAGCCGACGCTAATCAGTCCAGACTCTGGCTAACCACGCCCCCGTCATCTACCACACTCACCTAGTCTCTCCTGATTGAAATGTAGTCCAACAGGGCCTTAAAAAAGTTAAATCTCCTTTTTGAAAATGGCCATTATAGTTCTAATATAGTTTCTCAGCATATCCCGACTGTGGTATCCACTACCCTGGGATACCACAAAATGTCAGCATTCTCCCACTCTTCATGCCCTGTCACCAATCATTGTGTATTATTGTCACCTGCCACACCTTCACCTATTAGAGTTAATTTGGCAGGCACACCTGTTTTTCCTTTTTTTAAACCCCTCACTCCAGTCACCAAGATCCTAAAAGTCTTTTTCGTTTTTGCGTGTTTTAAGTAACCGTAATATCACATTTTATTACTTTTTGCAATGTCCACGGTTCATCCAGAGCAGCGGCAGCAGGTTGCCAGTGGGAAGCGACGCAACTTCCTGTTCCTAGTCCCTTACGATACCCCGGATATAGCCAAAACAGCTGATTTGCTGAAATGCAAAACAACGAATAAAACCATGAAACACCTGATAAAATGCATGGTTTTTGTGACAATTTTTTCTTTGGTATAACATACACAAAAAGGGGAATAAGGGAACACTTAAATCACACATCAGATCTTGATGAACGAATTATTCAAGTTATAAATCTTTACTTATGTACATTGTATAATTTGTTGAGACCCATTGAGGGCTGGATTCAAAGTCAAAGTAAAAAATTTAAATCACAGGCTGATCCAACTTGCGTGCCTGTATGCACTCCCGACAACGTCTGGGTATGCTCCTCCCAGACCTGGATCAGGGCATCAGTGAGTTCCTAGACAGTCTATGGCGGTACTTGGCGGTGTCGGATGCACAGATACATAACGTCCCATAGGCGCTCAATTGGATTTAGGTCAGGCGAACGAAAGGGCCGGTCAATGGCATCGATACCTTCGTCATCCAGGAACCGCCTACACACTCTGGCCACATGAGGCCAGGCATTGTCCTGCACCAGGAGGAACCCAGGGCCCACTGCACCAGCATATGGTCTGACAATCGCTCTGAGGATTTCATCCCGGTACCTAACAGCAGCCAGGGTACCGTTGGCTATGACATGGAGGTCTGTGCGACCCTCCAAGGATATGCCTCCACACACCATCACTGACCCACCGCCAAATTGGTCATGTTGGATGATGTTACAGGCAGCATAATGTTCACCACGGCGTCTCCAGACTCTTTCACGTCTGTCACATGTGCTCAGTGTGAACCTGCTCTCATCTGTGAAAAGAACGGGGCGCCAATGGCGGACCTGCCAATTCCGGTGTTCTCTGGCAAATGCCAATCGAGCTGCACGGTGCTGGGCTGTGAGCACAGATCCCTCTAGAGGATGTCGGGCCCTCATGCCACCCTCATGGAGTCTGTTTCTGACAGTTTGGTCAGAAACATGCACACCAGTAGCCTGCTGGAGGTCATTTTGTAGGGCTCTGGCAGTGCTCCTCCTGTTCCTCCTCGCACAAAGGAGCAGATACCGGTCCCGCTGCCGGGTTGATGACCTTCTACGGCCCTGTCCGGCTCTCCTCGTGTAACGGCCGGTCTCCCGGTATCTCGTCCATGCTCTCGAGACTGTGCCGGGAGACACGGCAAACCTTCTTGCGACCGCACGTATGGATGTGCCATCCTGGAGGAGCCGGACTACCTGTGCAACCTGATTGGGCTGCAGGTATCGCCTCATGCTACCAGTAGTGACAAGGACACTAGCAGAACACAAAGCTAGAGAGAGCAATTGTCTGTGACCACCACATGCAAAACCATTCCTTTTTTGGGGGTTGTCTTGCTTTTGCCTCTCCACTGCACCTGTTTATTTCATTTGCACCAAAGCAGGTGAAATTGATTCACAATCACTTGTGCTTCCTAAATGGACATATTGATATCCCTGAAGTTGAAGTGAGCAGTGTATTTCCCTTATATCCAGTCTATTCATGTTCAGGCAAAACATAAACAAAACAACATTGAATACTCAATTTTGTTTTGTTTATGTTTTGCATGTTTATTTAACATGACTGAAACATCATTCATTTCACCACAGATGAAATATATTATTTTTAGAATTGTATGTTAATTCTGTATAATAAACATTGATATTGTATATTTCATAATGTCATCTTATTGTACACAGAGCATTTACCCACCTGGTTATAAGACCCCACATCCTGTACGTCCCCCTCCCAGTCCACCAAGGAATAAGGCTGTCAACAAACTCAAAACCCCTCCAACACCAGTTAACGGCAGCCATGATGATCTCAGGTTAAATACTGAGCTATATGTGAAGGCAAGTACTCATGTTAGTGTTAGTGAATAGAATAGTTAGAATAGGTTTTAAAAATATATATAAAATCAAGATCTCAAACCATTTTTGTGTTGTGCAATAACAAAAAAAGTACTTTGTGATTGAAGTTCACTGCTGAGTTATGTAAGAGAAATGCATTGGACTGATTCCTGGATTATTTCTCTTTTATCATACTCATTATCTCCAGACTAAAGTTGTCGGGGATGAGACCGCACCCTCCCCTCTTCCTCCCCCACGGCCTAAGCGACTCCCTGCCCCGTCCTTGTACCGCTCCAGCTTGCAGTACCAGAGGACACTTCCTGAGATCATACTTCCCCCTCGGGTAACGCCTTGAGTATTGAGATTTTTGATTTGTTTTAATAATGTGATCTCATTTATCATTTATTTAAGCTCCGCCTACTTTAATTCTAATATCCCTTTGTCGTAAATACGTTCACATAAACACATACCCATACCCAAATTGATGACCCAAATCTGAAAATGAGTGTCATATTATTATGAAATTATTTTGCTTGTTAGCTTTATTTTTTCACTATTTGATTTCACTATTTACTTCTATTTATGTAAATCACTTTGAGTTGCATTATTATTATTATTATTATTATTATTATTATTATTATTATTTTACCCATACAGCAAGTTCACACACAAAGTTCCTAACAACAATAACAACAACAACATTTTGAACTTTTGTTGCAGAAATATTGCCATGCTTGTATTATTAGGGGTCCCGCCTGCAGGGCTGAATGAATGATATTTTTATTCTGAGCTGTCCACACATGCTGTGTTCCAAGTTTGATCCACATCACATTATATCTGTAGATGGAGTTAGTGAAAAACTGTTATATCGGAAGTACAGCAGACGAGTGAGTTACCAGGGGCAGCGAAGCAGAGTCCTTTGTGACATCATTATTCCATATTGTATGTGGAGGTTTGACTGTGAATGTTCAGAACCGCCAATTGCAGTCTGGCTATATACCGACATGCTCCAGGGTGACTAATATTTTTGACAAGCCCAAAGTATTCATCGTCATGTGAAGTCATTATTTTTCAGTTCTATGAAGCTCCCATTATATATATCTCCAACCGTGTAAGCAGAAGTACTGAAATTTATCCATCCACTCGGTGAACTTCTTCAGGATGGAGCAGCATAGCCTATATAAACCCCCAACATCCACTACCCGCCCTCTGAAACCAATTCAGCAAGACTAATAGGGGTCCCCTCTGTGGCAGTCCGAGGGGCGTGGTTAAGCCATGGGCTGCAGACGGCTGCAAGGCGCTTCTCCCTGCGACGGCACGCCTGCTCCGAATCAGCTTAACCACGCCCCTCGGACTGCCACAGCCTCCTTCATAAAACTAGTTACAAAGCTACAGTAACTCTCGTTCTATGTCAGGAGGCGCCGCCCTTTAGGGGCTACGCTCCTATTGGTATACCGGGGGCGGAGACCGCTGATACAATACTCCCTGCTGGACCCGAACACGCCTCAAGTGCATAACTGTTTTTGGCTGAAGCAGCCAAAGCCAAAAGTGAACGTAATATACACACCACAGACCCTGGTAATCCATCGTGCCCAAATAAGGGGCAAAGGGAAGCCACTAACACCACACACATTGTATACACAGAGAGACTAAGCACAGGCAGTAGAGAATCTGAGTAGCCCGTGAAATAGAAGTAGAAGTCTGCTCGGCCACAATGCCAAGCACAGACTGGGAAAGAGACCCTGCGGAAGCATCTCGCAGGTAAAAAAATGGACAAATGGAGATGTTGACAACCAAAACGCCGCCGTACAAATGTCCTGAACCCCGACGCCTCTAAAGAGGGCAGTCGAGGCCGCCACACCTCGAGTAGAGTGGGCCATTGAGGAGCAACCGTGTGCGTCACAGGACGTGCGCGTTGCAGCCCCATCAAAAGATGCTTCATGAGTGGGTGACTAAACACCGGACCGTTAGCGAAACCCTCATGAAAGGATAGGAACGACACTGCAGCACATGGGGTCGACATCATTGTCCGAACATGTTCCACTTGGAGGCGTAGAGCCGGGAAGTGGACTGCGCGTGAGAGCCCACAATGGTGGAGATCGCAGCCTGTGACAGTCCATGCTGTTCAAGCCTGCACCGTTCAGGAGCCGAGCCCACAGAGGACGTCCCAGGACTGGTAAAGAGGTCACCGAGCCCCCGGCCTGCGACAGCGCGTTGCAGCCGTGGTGTGTGTGCCGGCACGTGCCCAGCGGCGAGGTACCGTGCATGAGCAGCCTCCAGTTCTATCACCTCCTCGTGCGGGAGAGGTAATAGGTGATAGACCTTTATTCTTCTCATTGAAGAAGGGCTCCACATTCCTTCTGTATGGGAAGCAGCGGGAAGCCACTTGCCTCAATGCACGCTTATTTTAAAGGCGTGGGTCCGAGGAGGGCTCAGAGCTCACCGTGTGTAGAGAGCCATTTAGCCACAGTCATTACAGTGTGTCACGCAGTTTCACGATCATTTGTACTGAGGATTTGTCACATTCATTCATAGTTGCTGTTTATCTTTCATTAATCTACACAATAAACACACTCACTATATTCTCAGTATGTTGATCTTCCGTTCTAGGTTGCCCATGAAAACTCCACTAGTTATCGAGAAACGAGGGCCCTCCCTCCCGTTCCTCCTACAACCTTCATTTCAAACAGCTCAACCACTTTCCCCATCACCGCCTCCACTCGTCCTTCCACGTCCAAACACTGCGACGGCTACTACACAGTCCTCAGTCCACAGGTGACAAACTTCTCCAACCTTCCCTCCGTCCATCCATCTTGTCTTGTCTTTGCTGACCACCACCCAAGCACTGATCCATGAATAACCTTTCTTGGTTGGTTCTAGATGCCAGCGTGTCCTCCACCCTCTCGACCTTCGGGAAAGACACCGTCTCTGCTGTACCAAGAGGTGATCTACTCTGAGATGGAGGAGCCCAAGTACCTGGAGATCCTGCAACAGGAGAACGACAGTGACAAGGTGGTGAGACACCAAGTAAAATCGCATAAAATCATGTCGTTTGAGCATAAATTTTACTTGTCTCAGTTCATCCTATCAGCTATTTTTTGGGGGCAGCTATTTGTATATATTTGGCTATATTCATTTTTTATTTATTAAATTGTATTTAATATTGTTTTAAATTTATTTATTTATGACTTTTAAGATATTTTATGCTAATTGTCTGTAGAGTAGTAGAATAGATGAATAACTTTTTTTTCCCCTCAGGAAATGAACAGTCTCATAACATGGCTGAGAGCAGCAGGATGTGAGTATTGAGATGCATTTGATATTTTAAATATTTATTTTTAATATGTGTTAGGGATAGGCATGTATTTTTGGTTTTATATGCAAATTCGAATTCCTTTAACCATTAGCACTGGCAAACATAAATGTAGAAATGTAGATTAATTACAATTATTAATAATAATAATAATAATAATAATAATAATAATAATAATAATAATAATAATAATAATAATAATAATAATAATAATAATAATACTAGCACTAGCACTAACACTAGAATAAGACATGAAGATGACTACAAAACCTGTAAACAGATCGCATCAGATTCCATCTTACAGAGTTTCAAAGAACGGGGACAATACCCTAATTCAACCAAATGTGAAAATATAGAAATCTAACTTTTGAGTGTAGCTTTCCTTTGTAAATATTACTATATGGTGAACTAAGAAATTGTACTGTATCATTATTTA
>OMKR01063623.1:0-10223 GCA_900302355.1 Cyttopsis rosea
TCTATCTATCTATCTACTGTATCTATCTATCTATCTATCTATCTATCTACTGTATCTATCTATCTATCTATCTATCTATCTATCTATCTATCTATCTATCTCTATCTACAGTATCTATCTATCTATCTATCTATCTATCTATCTATCTATCTATCTATCTATCTATCTATCTATCTATCTACTGTATCTATCTATCTATCTATCTATCTATCTATCTATCTATCTATCTATCTATCTATCTCTATCTACAGTATCTATCTATCTATCTATCTAGCTATCATTCAATCAATCGTTCTATCTATCTATTGATCTGTTGTTCTATCTATCTGTCCAACATTCTATCATTCTATCTTTTTATCTATCTCTGTCTATCTTGTCTGTCTATCGATCGTTCTATTGTTCTATCTTTCTATCATTCTATCCATCCATCTATCCGTCCATCTGTCTGTCATCTATCTATTCTTCTGTCTGTCGTTGATTTTCGATTTGCTTGTTCTCTCTGTCTCACTTTACTCTCAAGTATTTTTTGTGATCTGTTTTCAATTGCTTTCTGTCTTGTGCTCCATCATATCTCTATCTCTCTCTCTCTCCCTTTCCCTCTCTCTCTCTCCCTCCCTCCCACGCTCCCTTCTCACACCCCCCACCCTCTGTAAACATGGCTGTCACTCTGCCATTCCACCGTGTCAGGATTTGACAAACCAGTCAAAACAGAACTTTCCGTCGTCCTTGTTTCCATCGCAGTGTTTACGAGCGTTGTCGCACTCGGCCGCACGACCCCTGAGACCAGAGAGAGAGAGAGAACTTCCCTTTTCTTTCTTTCCCTTAAATATTGGCTTGTTTTTGCGACACAGAAAAACAAAAGATTTTTTGCCGAAATCCCCCTTTTCCCTGCAGCCGCTTCCTCCTCCGTGTTGTTTTGTCTGGATCAGTCCAGTTTTCCGATAATTTTTTTGGACCGTTACGAGAAGCGGTCTGTTAACTACATAAGGGACCATGGACCAAGGCCCGACAACAACAGTTGCCCAGTTGCCCCGGGCAACCAGATTTGGACCACTGTCAACCATCTCCCACCCACTCAAGTTGACTGCCAATGATTGAAAAATAAGGAATTACAGTATATACTGTAGAAAGAATACCAGAGTTTTCTTTTAAGTTTGGATCACAGCTGTGGTGTGACATAGGGCTACGGCGATATATCGTTCTAATATCGATATAGAGTTTTCATCAGCGGAACGTAGGCTCAATCACCTTTGTGTTTCCTCATTCGGTGATAGATAGTGACTTGGTTCATACGACCTTCACAGCTCCATAAAGGTCACCAGGCGGCGGAGCTCTACTGGAATGAATGGAACGTGATTGCGGTTGTTGGTGCATCTGTGTGTTCTCGCTTTTTGTTTATTTTCTTTTAGTTTTTCGGACTTTAACGATGTTTGTGCGTCTCCGCGTCGGACTGGATGTGGATTTTAGAACTTTTTATTCACTCTGATCTACGTACGTGTTTCGGGGCTATTTTATGTGTGTAGATGTGTCTTTCTGTTGCGTGGGAGGTTGTTTGAGTCCTAGAGATTTTTCAGTATACAATTTGTACGCACACACACACACACTCTGCTGCTGTCTCCACTGGAGGCCTTCGATTGAGCGAGCAGACAGAACACTTTCCATCTAAATCGCCTGAAGATGTTGATCTTTCTGTCCGCCCACCATCTCCATCTCCATCGCTCTCACTGGTGGACGTAAATATTCAGGGTTCCCCACGTGTGTTATGATATATAGTTTGGGCTCCTTTGCCTGTTTTTTATTGACATTTGTCTTCTTCAGAAGACGACTTGGGCAGATTCCTGTGTACTTTTTCGGGGGCGCAGAATCTATCTATCCATCTATCGTGCCGTCGTTCTATCTGTCGCTCCATCTATTGTTCTATCGTTCTGTCTGTCATTCTATCTATCTACCTGTCTATCTTAGTATCTAGGTATCTATCTATTGATCAATCTACTTATTCCTATCCATCCGTCCATCCAGTCATAACCGTGTGTAGATTCCTGTGTGTTTATCGATTTCAAGGGCGCAGAAGGCAACTGTACTGGAAGCTGGTTGCATCTCAGGCCAAGCAGCAATCTGACGGTTCCCGCTGTGGGAGAATGGCACTCTGGAGTGTGCTTCAGTGGGGAAGCGATGAGGAATTAGTGAGATGTTAATGCTCCGGCTTATGGTGTGTGTCAAGATGTAGAGGTGTTAGACGTAGTTATTTTTGCCCTGTTGTCTCCACCATATGTGATAACGGAGGCGGAAAAAAAGCATCACAACGTGAAAGCTGTAAATTGATCCGCTCGTGGAAAGTGAATTCAAGTGTGGAGTGAGGAAGATGGGCGCAGTTTATGTTCAGGATGTTCCAGTGGAAGGTCAAATGTTTCCGCGGTAGCACGTCCGCCTCGTGTGTCTTGAGTGCAACTTATTCCCATGAAGTCATTTTTGATTTAGAATCCATTTTCAGGAAGAGAACTCTATGCTTAAAGTCATCTAGACTTGGTATATTTCTTCTTTTTTGACTCCATAGTCTAAAAAGACTCCAAAATCTTGTATTTTACTCCTTCATGAAATGCCCAAAGCCTAAATGGTAAAGATAAATTTTAGAAGATTTTAATTTTTGTTCATTGTTCTATTCCGGTGATTCCCAAGCTGGGGTGCGCGGCCCTCACAGGCCAGAGGTTGCAGGGGCGGTCATGAGGCCTTGGACGATTTGAGGCATATGTTTCCTAAAAGTCTAATATTGGTTAAAAAAAACGTCAAATATGAATTGTAACAAAGCCCAAGACTACATAGACTGTATGTTCTAATGTGTGTACGTCCTAAGAACCTTGCTCTCTCTACCATGAAAACAGAACCAATTCAGACAAAAACGACCATGGTCCACTAATAAACACATGAAAGGAATAAAAATGTATTGCATCTTTTAAATAGGCGGGTCTCTCTCGGGTTGAATCAGCTTTGATTTTGGGGGTCTCTGAGGGGAGAGAAGGGTTTGGAACCCCTGCTTTAGGCCTGTGACAGACCCTACACAAGACCACGCAAAGAGCAACGCAACCGACATTCATGACTCCGTTAGGGCCCCAGCGTGTGGTGTGTAGTGTTGGGCCCGTTACTCAATAAATTTAATTACTCGTTACTCTTCAAAAGTAATATTATTACTTTACTTATTACTCCCTGCCCACAAAATTGGTAATTGTGTCCTTGCTACACTCGCTCCCATGTGCAGACACCGTAAAGCGCCGTGAAGCAGTTCTGCCGCCGATCCGATCACGGATATGAACTCGAAATGCGGCTGGTGTGGCGTGTGCTCTGCGCTTCTGACCGCCTCTCTGCTGCCCCTACAGGTGATGAGCAGCCGCTTCCTGCCGTACGACACCATAGTGACGGACGCCGTCCTCAGCCTGGACGAAGACACGGTGCTGTCCACCACAGAGGTACGGGACCCCGCCGGGATGGATAGAGGAGAAAAGAAGGGAAGGGATGGAAAAAGAATAGAATAATGGAATATAACGGTGAAAGAATGGAATTAATAGAGCGGAATGGAATATGGAGGTCAGAGTTCAGACGCACGACCTCTTCCTCTCCTTCTACTCCTCCTCTCCTCTCCTCTCCTCCTCTCCTGCTGTCCCCTCCTCTTCTCTCTCTCCTCCGCTTCTCTCCTCTTTTATCCTCTTGTCCTCCGCTCCCTCCTTCTCTTCTCTCCTGAACTCTCTCCGCCCCATGCTCTCTCCTCTTCTACCCTTCCTCTTCTCCTCTCCTCTTCCCTTCCCTCCTCCCTTTCCATTACTCTCTTCTCCCCTCCTTTGCTCCTCACCTCCCTTCTCCTCCGCTCCTCTTCTCTTTTTACTCCCCCCCTCTCTCTTCTTCTCCTCTCGCCCACTCGCCTCCACTACTCGCCTCCTTTCTTTCCTCTCCTGTTCCCCGCTCCTCCCCTCATCTCTTCTCCTCCTTCCTCTCCTCCACTCTCCTCTCCACTCTCATCCTCTCTCCTCCACTCATCCCCTGCTTTCCATAGCCTCTGATGGGATGGTGATGTCATCACTGGCTCAGCTCCAGGCTGCTTTCAGCGCTGTGTGGCACTGCGACAGCCTCTCTCTCTCTCCCTCTCTCTCTCCCTCTCCCTCTCTCTCTCTTTTATCATTCTCAATAGGCTGGCCCCCTTGAGACAACACAAGAGAGTTACAAACGGTCTCTCTGTCCCAAATGTGACTCTCTCATCGCGTTCCTCCCCCCTCCCCTCTCTTTCCCTCTCCCTCCCTCGTGTTTTGCATTTATCTCTTTCCAGTGCCGCACTTTCATCGCCTAAACTAAACTGTAACTTCCACTCCCAGCGCACTTTCACACCCGACTTTCCCTCCGTCTCTCATCCCTTCCTCCCTCCCTCTCTCCCTTCCTGTCACTTTCTCTCACTTTTACTGTTCCTCTCATCCTCCCTTCTGTTGTTAACTCACTCAGTGTCTGTCTGTCTTTGTTTCTCTATCTATCTATCTGTCTGTCTGTCCATTCATCCATCTATCCGTTTATCTGTCTATCCATCTATCCATCCATCCATCCATCTATCAATCTAAAGTGTTTTTGTTCCAGTCTCTCTTTTCGGCAGCGTGTGAACCCAGATGCTGCTCAGCAGAGTCTGTTTGAAACTCATGAAGGATGGTTTTGTGGAGAATGGAGCTGGCAGGGACAGAGCAAAACCTCTTCTTTTCCCCAATAATGTGTGCGCTCTGCCATAGTTTAGTGAAGGTTTTCTTTTTTTCTTTCTTTCTTTTAAATCCCAAAGCTACAATCTAAGGAGCCACAGTGTTACCATACCTGGTGATGTCATCGAGAGTCATTGCGATGATGCAATGCCCCGTTCAGGTCATGTTAGCGCTAAACTGTGACAAAAGAAATTTGGCAAAAAAACGGCCGCAATGCACTACTACGGTAAGATAGATTATATAATAGATAAAGAGACTGACCTCCTTCTTTTCCTATCTTTAGCAACGACATGTTCATGAAGCCAAATTGTGGCTTAGTTGGCTCGGATAAAATAAGCAATGTGCCTTGTATTTAGGATAATTTTGACTTTAAAAGCCCTTATATAAATCTCTTGGTGTGGTGTAGTGCGATGTTCTGTCGTGAAATCTGATGTAGTCCAGAGCGGCTGGCGAGGCCCATTTGATGTTTTTCCTTTTTGCTTTTTGTTCATTATAAGATAGGGGACTTTGATCAATGCCACTGAGCTCGGTCTCATCCAGCAGCTGCACCGCTCTGTGTTTGTATTTGATGAGATCTGGTTTTAGCCGTTTGTTAACTAGAACGTGCTTTATAGTGCGTGGTTCCTTTGCTATCTCATACTCTTGAACCCATGTTGTACGTCTGCTGGCTTACATATACAGGCACGGTGTGTATTCTTTTTACCCGCATGTATTGTAATGGGCTGTATTTGCATGTACAGTAGGGAAATAAAATATATCTTTTTTTTATTAATGCCGTTCATTCATCTATCCATACAAACATGCTGACATACTGTCAGTGAGAACAAAGTGATGATGAATGTTATCGACCGTGCGCATCCTCTGCCTCTCTCTCTGACGTTGTCTCTGTTCGTCCCTGCGTCCAGGTGGACTTCGCCTTCACAGTTTGGCAGAGTTTTCCCGAGCGCATCGTGGGCTACCCGGCCCGCAGCCACTTCTGGGACAGCACCAAGGAGCGCTGGGGGTACACGTCCAAGTGGACCAACGATTACTCCATGGTCCTGACCGGGGCGGCCATTTACCACAGGTAGGGCGTCCTGGTTAACGGTTTTAATCTCCTGTCCTTTCTCTTCCCTTCTCATCTCTTCTTCCTGTAACTTCAAAACGTGCCTCCTGTCCCAACAAAGCAATCTGTGTGAGCGTCTGTGTCTCATAAGCGCAGGATCGTGGTATATCCACAGCAGACGTGTCGGAGCTAGTTGGCTACCGACAAACTAGCTGCAGTCTACCTGGGTAAAATGGCCCTAGTGTTGATTTCTGTCCCGGCCGCCATTTTGGACTTGTGCAGTTGCTGTCACCAGGATGAAATAATATTTGGTGTTTTTCCACCTCAATGATTAACCTTTCCTCGTCCACCTCGCATCTCTGTTCGGTTGGCAAGAAGAGCTTTCCGAAAACTAATGAAAAGTCCACAAAGGGCCAAATAGGGCGAACAGCAACACTGTCTGTGCCGTCGAGATGCTCACACACCTATGGTGCGGTGAGGAAGTTGGTCTTTTTTTATCGTCTTACTTTTCTGCTTCTCACCTTCTTCTGCAGCTTCGTTCTTGCTCAGATCAAAGCCCTGCTTCAGCCTACTTTGTTGTCCCTTGGTGTTGTGCTGTCTTTACTTTGATACTGCGCTTTGATGCAGCGATCTGTAGATCGCCAAAGTGAGAGTGACGTGCTGCACAGTGAGGCCTCGGGACATTGATGTTTTGACTTTGGGAATATTTCATCCAAAAATGTCAATTTGTCCACTACACAGTGTTCCGTAGTTCCTCCGCTTAGTTGCACTAAGGCCCTGTCAGATCTAATTCCGCCTCCATCAGCGGTGGGTGGAGCAGTCCATTAAGCCAAAGGCAGCCAGTCAGCCAGACGCACCATCACTTTCAATGACGCTCAATCCATTCAGGAACTTGAGTGATAAGTGAATTGCTCAACAAAATGGAACCAATTCCATAGTTCTTTCGACAGACGCAACTGTCAGCTATAAGGTTATCTTTCTGCATGGCTGTCCCGAATTAACCCACTGTGATCAGACACTTTCCAGAGGAATGTAGTGCTGGGGATCTGCTACATTGAAATTCTGAACCAGAGGGAGTGAGCGGATGTCTGCTGAGTTCGCAGCCTTACTCAGCGTCCATGACTTCCATCGGTGGACCGGACATTCAGCTTCTCTGCTTTGCTCAAGGGCTCAGTGGCTTGAAATTGAACCAGTGTGATTTGTTTCTTTTGCTCCTGTTCTGATTTTAGTTACTTAAAGGCTCTCAAAGCCAATGTTAAATGACCTTTCTAACCTCTTTCCTTCATACCCTCTTCATACCTTCTTCCTTCCTCCAACCCCTTCTCATTCTCCAATTCCCTAATTTGCATTCTTCTTCATCCATCCGTTTCCTCTTTCCCCACAACCCCTCCATCCCGCCCTCACACCCTTCAATCCCCCTCCTTTTTATTCTTTGTCTCCAACTTGCTTTGCCATCCACCGCATTTCCTCCGCCCACCATCCTGTTTTCTTTCCCTTCTCTGTGCAGGTATTACCACTTTCTGTACACCAACTTCCTGCCCAGCAGTCTGAAGAGTATGGTGGACCAGCTGGCCAACTGCGAGGATATCCTGATGAACTTCCTGGTCTCTGCCGTCACGAAGCTGCCGCCCATCAAGGTCACCCAGAAGAAGCAGTACAAGGAGACCATGATGGGGCAGGTAGGAGCGTCCACCTTGAGCCATTGAGACGCGCTTTACCTCCATCTAGTGTGTTTTTCCTGGCACTTTGGAAGACTTTTATTGCTCTAAAGCAGTAGTATTCAAACTGTGGGGCGCTAAGGAATTGCAGGGGGTGACGGGCAAATGAAAGTATTTTAATATATAAAGTCAAATAATTAAGTATATTTAAATCTTTGCATTTAAGCACTAATTTGACATGACTGTAATTCAATTTGATGAAATACGTTTATTTTAAGTTTCTACTAGTAATCCGTAGAAAAAATTTTGTATCGTCCAATTTGTTTGTTGTCTGTCTGACGTCGGGGAATATTTTGGGAATATATTGTTGTTATTGTGGTTATTCAGAAATCTTAGGCGGGGGGGGGGCTCAAGGAGGCGGTGAATGAATGACAACTTTCACGCATCTTTTTGAGCGATCAATATTTTCCATTAAAAGGGTTAACGTTCCAAAAAAAAACGGCTGTTTGGCAGGTTCCACGTCACGTTGTGGAAGGTATTAGGTATTAGTTGTCTGAACCACATTTTATATTTCTGACTTCCTTTACTCGCTCGATATTACTTAAATCCCTGAAAGCTCCAGTACAACGTGAACAAATGCCATGGAGACTAGTTATGTCTGAAACGTCTCATTGATGATCTCCATCTGATCTCCAGGCAGCGTCGTTCGGATCATCCCAGGGATGTTTGGAGATAATCTGATTATCATCAGTGTCGATCTTCACTCTACAGTCGCGCATGTTAGATGTAGCTTCCTCTTGTCACAGTATCTGCTCTTGGACTCCATTAGCGGCAATTAGATGATGATTTATAGAAACGGTAGTTAGTTGGTCCTTCTAATCCAATAGATGTACGTCATCACGCTCCCTGCACACCGGAGGCGATGGAATGATTATCATGATTGTTTGTCAATATTCATCGCCCAGCGGAGGTGTGTCATTACAGAATCTGCAATCAGTCGATATCTGGGGTGGTTAGGGTTATTAATGGCTAAATGTATTTATTTTCCAGCTGGATAACGCGATCTGTCCATGTTGATAATCCACTGGATTTATGTGATCGCAAGGTTTTCCAGGTTATATACGCTGTATATGTGGTCAACAGAAATTATAGCGGTCAAGAGTCTGGCAAGAGGTTCTTTAATCAATATTATCAATATAATCAAGTTTTATTTGTTTTATACACAAACTTAATTTTGTTTTGATATTTTGTGTGAAGGTCCTTTTATTTCAACACGTTTCATTTCTACATTTAATTGTTTTATCAGAATCGGAATGAGTTTATTCCTCAAATCATTTCTCAAAGTACATTTTCATTACAAGGAATTTGTCGTGATGAGGATTGGTGGGTTTCTCTATAGACGGTTAACATAAAAAAAGCTTATGTCTGAAAAATAAAAAGTAAAAAATCTTAAATTGAATAAAATAAATAATAATAAATAAATTAAATAAAAATAGCCAAATATGCAAAAATAGCTAAAATATACAGAACAGCAATAAAAATATAAAAATGTACAGAATAGAACAGAATTTCTTTCTGTAAGAATCTCAAAATGAGCTCAAAATCCAGTCATCTTCATTGGTCGAGCCAGTGATTCACCTCAGTGACGTGTTCCTCTTCCTCTCTTCCTCTTCAGTCGTCGCGGGCGTCGCGCTGGGCCGACCCGGACCACTTCGCCCAGCGTCAAACCTGCATGAACAAGTTCGCCAGCTGGTTTGGCGCCATGCCGCTGGTGCATTCCCAGATGAGGCTGGACCCCGTCCTGTTCAAGGACCAGGTCTCCATCCTCCGCAAGAAATACAGGGACATCGAGCGGCTCTGACAGGACCGGCGCCCCCTGGGGGGAGACCCCGCGCAGGGGGAGGCGCAGGAGGGAGACTCCGCGGAGAGCAGCAGGGGACAGATCGGGGGCACTGCGGCCTCGTCTTCCACTCAGCACATTGCCAATGACCACAGTGACGAGGGACGGAGAGGAAGGACGGGGGGATAGAAATACACAACACACCATCCACACACACGTGCGCTGACCGGCGGGCGCCGCGCCAAACGCCCGACGGGACCGAGCGTCCACGCTTCACACTACTGACGACGATCAATTCTTTGGTGAAATAGTTTTCTTCTAATGAATGAGCGCTGTGGCGCTGGAGGCCGGCGTGCCGGACGCTAGAAGGCGCCAAAACCAGGAAAATCTAATCCACGGCGTATTCCACACCACGGCAACCGGTCCCCAAACCGCACACCAAAGTCCGATCTATCCCATAACCCTTTGCGGCGCGACTCGTCACTGGACTCGCTGTTCATCACAAGCACCTGCTTTGGCTTTTATTTAGACTTTCTTCACAGAGCAGCCTTCAGTCATCGCGGGTGAAGCGAAGCCCGGGTCCCCTCCCTCTCGGAGAGTTTAGGGATCAGAGCGTCGCGGCTATTATCGCACTATTACCTTTTTTCGGGGCGGACAAAAGTAAAAAATCGCTTTCTCCGCCACAATTGTTACGGCCTGAGAAAGTTTACACGCCCGAGCAACATGCACTCGGCGGCGCGCCCCGCCATCAGCACATATCCTCGCGGCGATTCTCTGACAGCGGCTCGTGTAGCGCGGCGTCTGCTCGGCTCTTATCGCCGCGTTAAGATGGAAAAAGCATCTCGCGTTTACAGCCCATCTTCCTCACTCGCCGCGACAGCCCTGCTCTTCTCATCTTTTTTTTCATCATCCTTTATTATTCCCTTCAAACTTTGTAATTTCACTTTCTGTTTGCG
>OMKR01063625.1:0-11347 GCA_900302355.1 Cyttopsis rosea
GGGAGCCAGTGCAAGGTGGCCAGTATAGGGGAAATATGGTCAAACCTTCTTGTCGTAGTCAAGATTCACAGTCTGTTCACACATGACTGTGTGGCCACACAAAGCACCAACAACATCATCCTTAAGTTTGCGGATGACACCACCATCCTGGGTCTCATCTCCAATGACGATGAGTCCTCCTACAGAGAGGAGGTCAGCGTACTGGCAACGTGGTGCCAGGACAACAACCTCTCTCAACGTCGGCAAAACCAAGGAGATGATTGTGGACTACAGGAAGGGACAGCAGGGGAGACACGCCCCCATCCACATCGACGGAGCTGAAGTGGAGAGAGTCTCCGGCTTCAAGTTCCTCGGTGTGTTCATCAATGATGACCTCTCCTGGTCCAGGCGAGCGGTCGCGGCAACAAAAACTGCCCAACAGCGACTGTACTTCCTGAGGAGACTCAAGAAGTTTGGCATGTCTGCCAGGATTCTCACCACCTTATACAGATGCACCATCGAGAGCACTCTCACAATTTCATTGTCCAGAATGACCTTGTGTTGTACTGTACATTTGACAAATAAAACACTTTGAACTTTGAAATGATACTCACCAAAACTTCAGTCAAATGTTCTGGGGTCTAGCCTAATGAAATAGTGGTTTTAGTTTATTATGTTGAAATATAGTTCAGGAATCCCAATTCATCGCTGCGTTACATTGATTTTTAACATTAATTTACATTATAGATGTAATCTCATTGGAAATAATTAGCTTTGTCATTCTACATAAGGATTCAATGCTCTCACACCTTTTTTAAATCAGTATACAGTTTCTACATTATGGGGCGGTTTCACGGGCACAGATTAGGCCTAATCTGGACTAACTAAAACAGCCTCTCAGTCATGGTTTAAAATAGTCTCGGACTTGCCCTAGTATTGGTTAAAAAAAATTCCAGAAGGAAGATTAGAGCTAATCTAGGTCCAAGTGAATTCTGCCTGACGCAGGTTTATTTTTGGATTAATGATGTGGTTGCCCTTAAGAGAAAATGGATTATCTGGACTAAAACCAGACACAAGGAGCTGACCAGTCCTTCATTACCTTGGTCTAGGATTTAATCTTAAATTCAGCAACATCTCAGAAAGGCGTTTTTAAATTCTGAATTAATTTAAGTAGGATTATTTCTTACGCTTTAGATTGAACCTCACCTGTAGCCTGATATCACAGAATTGTCAACTGTGGGTTCAAAACTCTGGGGTTCAACGGTTCAAACCTCACCTGCGAAAGTCTACATTTTTCAGGAAATTACCATTTTAAACGGATGCAAATAAACATTTGCAATTGTTTAAAAATAGCCGATCAACATGTCTTCCATCCATCTGTTGAAATGGATCAGTAAAAGATTTGAAAATTTAAATGACTGATTCAACAGATGGTCTCTACGCCTCAAAGGAAATAATACACTAAGGTCGCTGAACTAAAGCAGATAGAGCTCATGATCCTTCTAACCATTTCATCCAGCAAATGGTCATTAACATCAAAATCATGAAAACAGAAACAACTGGTTGTGTATCAATGTTTTTTTTTAATTATGCTTACTGTACATTCATGTACCAACAGCATTTTAAATCACATGAAAGTAGACTCAAGGTATCAAGACATGAAGGCAAAAGAAGCGCACAAGAGAAAACCAGGCTTGCTATCGACATGGCCAAGCAAGAGAAAAAAGGAGGTGAAAAGAAATGAGGATTGGACATTATGCAAAGTGAGATGACACAAGGTGGCCAGAGCTGATGGGAATTACATCTGATGAGGAACAGTTTCTAAACAAGACAAAGAACATAAAGGAAACACAAAGCAATAAATAGGCACAAGGAAAGGAGCTGTACAGTAGCCAGAGTCGATTCCTTCAGAGGCGCTAACCTGAAGGGTGTAGATCAGGTGTGGGAGGTGGAGCTGCTTGGAGCGGAAGTCAAACAGATCCCGCCCCCTCCCAAAATAAAAAAACAAAAAAGCGGGCTGCTAGGGCAGGGGTCAGAGTGCTTGCACATTAGCTATGAGTAGAATTTGATCAGTTCATGGGCCGTTAGGAATCAGATGAGAAGGCTCTGTGTGCGTTGGGGAACTGCTGAGGGCTGAAGTCCGGGTCCTCCCTCACTCGGTCCTTTATGTCCGCCTTCACCTGTAAGAGAGCGGAGCATTGGCATCATCCCACGTACAGTACAGCCACTTTGCCAGAAGGTGGGGTAGGAGGAACATCTTCTGCTTAGCAACAGCTCGTCTATCTAGCCCCTTCCACACATAGTTCCTGGTAAATTACTGGGAGAACCTTCCCACCTGCACCGCTAGTTCCACTATTCAAACATGCAGCTACATCCAGGGAGATTTCCGTCTTGCGCCTTTTCAAACATACCATGATAATGCTGGAATAGAATGCAGCAAGGGACAGTCCAGCAGAAGGCGCACGGGCTCATTCACTTGCGTGCACAAAGAGGATGTAATGCGAATGTATGCGCGCTACATTTTTATAAAAAATACATTTCTGCTGAAACATGCACAAAAAAATGATTAACAGTCATTTGCAGAAAAAGAAAGCAATCTGAACAATCATGATCGGTGCCTTGTTGAATATTATTCAACACGTTTGCTTGAATCAGAAACACGCATAGATGCATTAAAAGGAACATTAAAAAAGCGCTGGATGCGGGAGTGGACAGGGACAGCGGAGTCTTGTGATTGGTTCGCTCGCTCCACGTGACAGCGTCTGACAGAGTTAACCCTTTACGTGCTTGACCCGACAATGTTACTGCTTCCATTCTAAACACAGCCGTCCTGGCATTTTCCCGGAAATGATACTAGGTCTTGAGGTGGGAAATTGCTGACACAGCCGGAATATTGATCCCTGCTCCCATTCAAACATGACCCAATGCAGCAACAGTACCAGGACATTGCTGGGAAAGACTGCATGTGTGAAAGGTGCTTAAATAATCCGAACTCGAACTTTGAGCTGGGAGAGAACTCTGCACCAGCTTTTCATTTAGAGCAGAGGTTAAACAAAACCACTCATTTGCAGTTACAGCCATTAACAAATTGTATTTAACACTTAAAAAAAACTTTTACCATCTTAATTATCATATTCATCCTGATGAAAAGAAAGTGAACAAAATTCTAAATTAAAGTTAAATGAGCCTAAAATGCATACAACTTTTGATATTTTTGTATACCCTTAAAAAAAATTGAAATGTAATTGTACTGTAGAAACATGGCGGTGTCCGTGGAAGGGGCTCCAGCCCCCAGGGAGATATAAAAGGCTCATTCTAAGGTAGCGAAAACACAACAATTCTTATGTTCATGGACATACTTATGTATATGATATTCCATTTCTGCCAAGTCCGTTCTGCAAAATGCCACTAAATTCTACACAATGCAGCTTTAATTTTTTATTTAATACCTTTTCAGACTTTATGTCCTGTGGATACCCTAAACTATACACATGTTTTGTGATTGCTGCATCAGTGGCTCAAACAAAGAGAAACATTAATTCTACAGATCTTCCTGGTTAAATTCCTCTTCAAACTTGTCAGCCTTCCAGCGAATAAATGGAACCAAAATATAGGAATGTAACACTCGTAAGCCATGATAACAAGATGGCTTACATCAGATACCAGCAGAGAAGTCGCGGGCAGTGTGGACACCCTAGCGATCACAGGCATGCCAGTGTTTTCAAGCGTGATGAGTTTAATTCCCTCAAGTGACCTTACTTTGCTGAACTGCCCAGAATTTGCACACTCCATTTACTAATACAGTGCAAGCTGAAGGTTTTGTCTGACAGGCACTTTGACCTATCACAGGATTATTTTAATTAACTGCAGCATTCATGGGTGTAAATGACCAATAGTAAGTGTTTGGGTGATTTGAATTTAATAAAATGCAAATGGAATCCACGTTGTCAACATTTCCTACGAGTGAAGAGAAATAGTTTATGATTGGCAACCCTGATTGTGTTCCGTAGAGCACCACAAAAATCTGCCTCACTTATTGAGGCAGTTTGACCTCTGACCTGCTCTGAATAGGCTTCCTGTAGTTCCGGGCTCTCCAGGTCTTCCTGCAGCCTCTCTGGGGGTGTGATGGGCTTCACTCCCGCTGTCCTGGCTGCCTGATTCACAGCATCTGAGAGGGAAAGTAGGGCTCCACCCCCCTGCCCTGTCTGAGAAGAGATAAACATCTTTACTGTCATTCCAACCAGAGGTTGATGACAAAAAATTAATGGTGTTTATGTTTTTGTTTTTTAAAGTTCTGTTTAGTTGAGTCGAACCCTACAGACAAAGCTTGTCAAGTATGAAGGAAGATCTCTACGTCCAATTACCTTTCTACGCTTGGCGGGCATCCCATGCATATAGGCATCGGACAATGGTGGCTGTGCTTTCATCTTCCTTTGGGTGAGGAGGTCATGCCTGATGATGGGCACCCATTCCTACCACACACACACAAGAACATAACACATAAGAAACCAAAGGTGAAACTTAATCTTTTCACTTAAATCGCGACATGCTAAAAATGTTCTGTATGCAAACATGTACAAATTCCAATACTTAGTCATTAAGAAGGATGTAATATTAAGTAATGTAATACCAAGATGGCAATGACAATAATAATGATGATAATAATAATAAATATGACTATCAATGATGTACAGATTTTTTTTTCCTCAAGGTGACAGTTTTTTGGCCTCAATCTGCCAATAACATAACAGTCCACTCAACATTCAATGGGCTACAATACCAGGCAAAACCCTTCCTGAAAACAACATTTCCAGCACACTGAAGTCCTTACAGGAGGCACAGCAGCTGCCCAGGCCTCCGACTCTGCGACGGACTCCCCCTTCCTTCCCCTAGCTCCTGCCACAACTCCCCCCACTGGCGCGGCTCCTCCCGAGGCTCCCTGTTCTCCTGCCAACACCCTTGTTTCCAGCGGCAGCGTCCTCATTTCCCGCGGGGTCGACATGGCCTCCTCGGCCGTGGTGGCCGGAGCAGGGGAACGTGTCTCCTCCATCTTGGAAGCGGAAGAAAGCAACGTGAGGTCCAGCAGGAAACGCACATCGCGTCTGGGTTCAAATACAACCCACAGGATTCATTGTGGTGCACAAGGCTTACCGCTACGCTCTGCACCCGCTCAGGGTCTTGTGCACTTCGTTCTGAAGACTGTTCGGTCTGTGAAATGAAGTCATGGAATATTTATGAACCATTCCAGGTGAGATGTCCAATGTAACCGAATCCCTGGTGGCCATTGGACGTTTATGGTAATTAGTTACAGTTTCTCCGCCGTGTGAGTGTGTGACTCGAAATCAAATTGACTAAACTTAGGACGCGCACAAATGTCTTCACTTTTAAAGGGACGTTGACGACATTCGGTAGGATTTGGCATACTGTGTAGAGGGGTGTAATAGTTTCCTGGTTTTCTCTCTCACTCACACACACACACACACACACACGTTATAACAGTAAAACAATAACTATATTAATATGTTGTGTGCGTCCAGTCACCTGTGTGTGCACAATGTAGGCTTGGATTTGCTCCTGTGTCACTGGGATGTGCTCCAGAATGACCTGCAGTCTCATGGTCATCATACTAGTCATCCAGTTCACCAGACTGGAGCTCATGTCGCTGGACATCCTCCTCTGGAATGGAGGACAAGATCAGCTTCACAGATCACACTTTAAGGACACCATTAAAGCAAGTAGTGTTGCACTGAGACCATTTGTTTTGGATCATGTATGTGTACTGAGCACTCTCCTGGGTATGAAACCAACTATATTCTTCGCACTCCTATGTCGAGAGACAGGTGCATAGAAGAACTGGAAGCCCACAAAATATGCAAAAGAGACTCCTACAAACTGTCTTAACTTTCAATTAAAGAATGAAGTGATGTTTCAGTAAAAGTCTCTTGCATATTTTTTGAGTTGCAATAATATTCACATCACTGATTTGGAAACCCTGTGAGTTTATTATATTCTGTTGACTGCTTTGTTTAAATTGGATCCGAGAGTCTGTACTGACTATGCGGTGGTTGATGACTGCCGTCAGGGCAGCCTGGTCCCCTCTCAGGCAGTGCAGATTGAGGGCCAGACACTCAAACAGTGCTTGGTTGCACATCTGGAGCAGCCGAGGTCCAAAAGTCTCATCTGAATAGGACAAAGATTCACGCATAAGAAATAAACAACATTGTTTATTTTCCCCCTCTAGACAGTTTTTTCTGATAAGGGAGGTCTTATCAATAGGTTTAATGTCCTTAATAAAAATATTTCCCACTGTTTGCAAGTTAAGGCTAATGTATACTAAACAACTTGAATTTGAGTCAATATGCTGGCAGACAAATAAACAAAATGTGAAACAAAAAAACAGATGGCTAAAGCGGAAACACAGACAGCCTTAATTTTAAAATGAATACAACTTTAAAATGAATACAACTTTTTTAGTCTTTTCGAACCTTCACTGGAGCGCCACCTTGTGATTTAATCAAACTATGCTGTGGTTCTGCATTTCATTTACCTGAACATCGTAGAATGTGTGTGGCAATGTGGATCAGCTGCTGCCTGAAGAAGGACATGTTCGTCTGGGTCACGTCGACCCCCTCCAGCACGCTGACCGAGGACTCTCTCTGAGGAGCAACCACACAGTCAAGTTGAGGCTGCGGTGCAGTGAAAGAAAAGACTGTGGTGCTACAGGCAGTAGTGCATAGAGCTGGGAAGTGATTCCTCAAAGATTCCCTTCCCATGTTTGCAGAGATGCCCTTCTGCTTGAAGGTCCCACCCAGATTTTCTGAATGAATGTACCTTATTCAACCATCTTTTCCACTTGCTGTTATAGTCAGATACAAGTATCAACCACATGGTAAAATACACAAGAATACAGGAAATTATGTCTACATTAAATCAGTTCTGGGGAAATTCTGAAAATATTCTAAAAGCCTCATCTGCCTTTGCTTTGGTGATACACCGGCCAGAATCACTAAATCACAAGAACGCTTGCCAGTATTGGGCTGTTAATATAGCCCAAGAAGAGCTATAATAGAGCCATTTTTAGGGAAATTTTTTATTTTATTTAAATAGTCCATCAAAGAGAATAATTGAGACGAGACATATGCAGAGTAGTTGCCAAGTCTGATCAATTTCAGATATTTTTTTCTTAGATGTTGACAATTTCACAGGAAGTACAAAATGAGAAAGGACTCACAAAACTCTCAGTGATGTACTCCTCCAGTTCATTAACCAGGTTTTCCGCAGCAGCCTGTGGATGCAAAGAGAAGCAAAAAAGGACATCAAGAGAAGAGATTCATTAAAATAGTACAACTCTACAATGTTGTTTAAAGGTCCCATCAGACTACAGGAGATCAGTCCTATAGGGACAGACTGACGTTTGCTGTTTTGAACAACAATGAGTCATTAACACAGTATGGTAAATGGAGAGATGCACATGACGGCGCCATGATGGGAAGTCTAGTAGGTCTTCTTCTTTTGTTGGAGCATTATTATATTTCCCTCTACAACAGTAAAATATGACATTTAAAGGATGTTTGACAGAGAATCTACTACAATATCAATATCTCTTAAAATGTGAATGGTGAACAGCACATGGGTGAACTGATGGTAAATTTCACATCTCAAATAGCAATTATTTTCTACTCTAGAAGGGGTGTGGTACTCTAGAAGGGGTGTGGTACTCACAGCGATGTTCTGCTCTGTAGGCTCCCTGCCATTGAGGTAGTTCTGGCTGAAAAACTGGGCCAGCTGGGGCTGGATGCGGCCCAGTGGTTGGTGCTGGCCATGGAGGAGCAACACTAGGTCCGACATGGTGAACGTCTGGCACACCAATGTCAGCAGCTCTCCAAAGAAACCTGGGAGAGATGCATAAAGTAAATCTTATTCATAGATGCACCTCAGAAGTGCTCAAGTTGTTAAGAACAACACAAGTTACTGCCTTACAGCTAGAACAATCTTAATTATTACATATATCAATTGTATTGAGGCACATTAACAGTCTACATTTCAATATCTATTGGGGTAGAATAAAAGGAAGAGACAGAAAAACAAGCGGGAATTCGAGTGTGGACAGTTCTACAAAACAGTAATGAAAGAGTGATGCGAGTAGCAGCAGAAGTGAGTATAAATGCATGAAATAAGATACAACAAAAAAACAAAAACAGTGGCAAAAACAGGCCTATTCAGCTAATGGCCCCTAACAGAAAGCTAAACAGAAAGTTGAATAGTCATGCTTTAAAATAATCTATATATCCTTACCTCCAAATATGGGAAGGGAGAGGAGAATTGTAATCAACTGATTATCAAATTGACAAAAAGGTAAAAGACAAAAAGGAAATTCCACACTACAGTTGGGGCAGTTTAATCCCATGCCAAACCACCATAGTGGGAAACTAAAGTACTAGATAAGTAGCAACCAATGACAAAGGAAAGAAAGATTTACTGAAAAGAAAAAAAACAACTGTGTCCTCTTGCAATGAGCTACTTTAATATGGGGTCTGACAGACTCTAAAAAGGCTTCAATGCCAGTAAGGATGAAATTCAAGACAATTTTCCTATTGAAATAAAACTAAAATACAACAAAAGAACTGCCAACTCCTGCTAGAATGCATGTCTCTTAAATATGTTTTCCAAACATAAATTTGTGTAGTGCAGTGAAGAGAGAGAGGAAATATTGGGGCAGAGGGAGGGAGAGACATAGAAAGTAACTGGATTCAAATCTGTCTCACGGCCAGGCATTTTGCGTATGGTTTGCCATGGTATGCGCACTGTAGTTGCACCAGGACGCCTCAACCCGAACATATTTTTAACTGTCCGTTTTTTTAAGTCACTTTAAATGTTACAGATATAGTAATCTAGGATATTACTATAATACAGTAATACAAGATATCTTAAGACATTTAGAAAACTTGTAGACACCCTATGCTACCCAGAGCAGAACATTACTCACCAGTGGGATCCTCTGGGCTGATGAAGATGTTGGTGGTCTGGGAGAGCCGCTGCATGAACTGGGCGATGCTCTCCGTGTCGTTCTGGCCCTGGCCCAGCGAGCCCATCATAGTGCTCAAGACACCACGCACAATGCCTGTGAACAGCTCTGGGTTCAGTGCTTCGGCTGCCTGGGGGGCGTTGGGTGTAGGTGTGGTGGTGGGGGCACTGCCTGTGGTTGGAGCAGGTGTAACTCCGGAGGGAGGGGCGGGAGGTGTAAAGATAGGCTGGGAGGCCTGGTTGTAAAATAGACAGAGATATCAAATGAGAGTTTGCACATTTTCTGTGGTGCAGCGCCAACACAGAACTCAATTTCAAATCTTAAACAGAAAGTTCTGGTGTCGTAGTGCACAACTGGTTCCCGAGAGCAATGTACTTCAGTCAATCTCTTCAGACAAAAACATCTGCTAAATCACACGAGTGCAGCTAAACAAGAAATGTTCTGCCACTGACCTGCTGCATAAAGTCAGACACTCCCTGGATGAAGGCCGGGACCCCGGACGTGGTGACTGTGATGGAAGGAGCCCCTACAGGCCCCATGCCAGCCATGCCCCCTACCCCAGCTCCCCCAAGGAGAGAGCCCAGAAGTTGGCTGAGCTCTGGGGGCATGGCCTGGGGTGGGGGAGGGACCTGGCCAGGGGTCCCGTCAGGCTGGCCTGGTGGAGCACTGCCCTCTGAGGCAGGGGGAGGGGCCGAGCCTGAGGAGGATGAGGAGAAGGAGGAAGATGAAGAGGAGGAAGATGAAGAGGAAAATGAGGAAGATGAAGAGGTGGAGTGAGAGGAAGTGGCAGTTTGGCCAGCTGTGGAAATGAGAAGGAGGGGATGGAAGAGGTTGACAATTTAAGTAAACAAATTTCAATGAAAACTTTATTGTATGACAGGAGGATACTGAAAGACTTGAAGACTAATTAAAAAATAACTATAATTTAACTATAGATGAACCAATACCGATATTGACAGGATATCAACAAGATACCAGGCTGAAATATTACACAGCAGAAGGTAGAGCGAGTAGTCTAGTAATCCGAAGGTCACTGGTTCGATCCCCGGCTCCTCCTGCTAGTGTGCTGCAGTGTCCTTGAGCAAGACACTTAACCCATAATTGCTCCACATAGCTGCGTCCATCGGTGTATGAATAATTGTAAGTCGCTTTGGACAAAAATGACCTTGCTAAATTATGATGTAAACCCCAGTCAGTTTTTGCTCTTCATAAAAATAATGGATTGGAATCTGTATCAGTGGTCAAAACGTGGTATAGGTCCATAAACTTGCTGTTAATAGACAGACCAAGACCAAGTCTTTAATATGATAACTACAATGTCATTAAGAGTTGAAATGCTAAATTAGTATGTAGGCTTCGATTTGAAAGACAGACCCAAGGCAAGTCAGCTCCCACTTACCCATCTGTCCTGGCAGCAGAAGCTGTCCCACCAGCCCGCTAATCATCTGGTTGAGGGCAGCAGGGTTGAACGGCTGAGAAGCGCAAAACAGACCTAGTAAGTAACTTTCATGTTGCCTTTAATGGACATGAATTAAAGCTGGAAATGGTTGAGATTCTACCATTTCCAGGGGCAATTTCTATTCTTCAAAACTACAAACTTTTTCTTTTCAACATCATTTTTTTTGTCACTTGAGGTGGTAGGGATATTTTATCACTGGAGGGTGCTGTACTTTTCTGTGAATGTTCATCCATATTGACAGTTTACTGACCACAACTACTGTAGCTACTCTGGTTTATCAAATTCACCGCAGCTGCCTTTCACTTCTTGTGCATGCCTGATCTTTGCATTCTTACCAGGAAAAGCCAAGCCCGCCATCATCAATGCAAAACAGCATATGGAGGAGCACATGTGTAATGCAAATTCAATGAAAGTACTATCTAAAGGACTACCTAATAAATAGTTTAAATTGAACAACTGAATCAAGTTGTATTTCTCTCGAGTAACACCCATAGCAAATTACATCTTTAGTCACTGTATAGATTGAAAGCACATCGAAAGAGTAAAACAAAGCTGTTCTAGTGCCATTGGAGAAGGTTCCAGCTGGTCAAGGGATCATTATTGTGGCGGCTTATTGATTCCGGTAAATTGTAAATTGTGCAATTTGGAAAAGATTCCATATCACTACCGATTCTCAAAACCCTACATTGAATAAAAATAATTTATGTGATGAAAGCATCCAAACAGATTCTGTTGTTACCTGTCCTGGCTGCTGGCCCGGCATGGCCGCCCTCACGTTAATGGTGGCCCCCCGGCCTCCAAAGGCTGGGGAGGGCATGCCAGGTGCAAAGATTGGCCGGGTGAACATCATCCTGGCCTGGGGCTGGGGCCCGGTATGAGGAGGT
>OMKR01063640.1:0-10612 GCA_900302355.1 Cyttopsis rosea
CCCTTTGAACGCGGAGCTCCCCATCTCTTTGTTGATCCGCTACTTTCGCTCTGCGCATGCGCGGCGACGGCGGCTCCGCTCGCAGTCGGTGTGTTTGTGGTTGAAATTCTATTAAGAAAATGGAAAACTTGCCCCGTACGAGCGGGTTCAATGGACAGAGTCGAGCGATCGGCGGTTCGCGGTCCAGAGAGATGACGCCGACGCCGACAGCACGGTCACCTCAGGACGCGTCTTGTGTGTGTGCGGGTGCAGACAAGGTCCGGACATGTCTTAAAACCAATTCCTACGAAATATTAGGCCTTGAACGTCATTTAAATAGTCGCGCATCTTTAGTTTGTATTTATCCATATTTTTCGTTTTTGTCTGAATTAGTCCAAGTTCTTCTGCATCAGAGTCGACATTTCTGGCTCAACCCCCAACTTCTTCCTTGACGCTGGAAGAAGTTGAACTACAGCAAAGCTGCCATAGGGAGACATCTAGTTTGCTGAACTAAAGCTGCTTAGAAAAAGTTGTTCATACTACTTTGTAAAAAAAAAAAAAAAAAAAGATCAAATTGACAATGTGCATGTGATACGAAATTATAACTAAATATAATACAAAAAAATCACATGCCAGCAAAGAAAAGCCACTCAATTGGGTTTGTCGCAAAAAGTGCCCACTGGTCATATATAAACCAACAAAATAAAACAGCCCACTATTCATCAGCGTTGGCTGTGTATTCAGTGTCCACCAGTCAGACGCCTGCCTTCCAGAAACCAGAGTCCAGGTGGGGGTGTCGCACCCAGCAGGGCTCCTCAGTTGGCCGGGTCACTTCTCAAGCAGCAACAACTTCTCTGAGCAATAATCAAGTAATTTAACTACTTGAATCACTATGAAAATAGAATGGAGTTGAACTACCAGCAAGCTACTGCAAAATGTAGTTAAACTACTAGTTTGATTACATGTAGTTCACTGCTTCCCGACAGGCTAGCGCCAAACTTAATACTTGCCTTTCTAGCTACAGTAATACTTACCTCTGCCCGTGATAAATATTGAATGTGAATTGTCTAAAAATGAAAAAGTATTGAATTGAACTCCCTGACTCCCCCCAGACAACCGGGACACTGCAGTGTCTGGGTCTAGGGCAGCAGGGGTGACAAACCTATGGACTACAGCACTGGAATGAAAAACTGTAATGATATGATCTGATGATTGATTGATTGAAAATGGAAAAAAAAACATTACGATATTGTCCCATATATTTGTCCCATTTGTGAGAAAGAGATTACAAATTTCCACATTCTGTATTCTTTTCAGTTTCTCGATATTCCTTGAAAACAAGCTGACACACTGACCAACATTTGTGAGGGGTGCATCTGGTCCGTGGGCCTTGAGTTTGATTCATGTTGCCTAAAGTAATAAAGAAACATGATAATAATTTTGTGTGTAGTGTTCAGCTAATGGAGGATTGACTGCTTGCATCTCTCATAGTGATCGGCCAAAATGTGAGGTTTATTTCCCTGTAATTTAACAGTGTCACCTGTTTCCACGCTTCCTCGTTACTCCAGTGCCTGTTCAATACACAGATCCAATGCTTGAATATGGATAAATTATTCATCCATGGAGTTTATTTCTTACTGTCCTTAGATGCCCAAATTCCATGAGGAAGAGACAAAGTAATATTGCAACTCAGTTTTCAAAGGTTAAACTCTGTGTGGCCTGTTCCCTGAATGTACCTGTAGCTACTACTAATCTTGTCAAGTTGTTCTTTAACAAATGTATGTTAACTATTACTATACAGTAAACAGTCATTCAACTACCGTTGTTTGAGATTCGATTTATAGATGATGGAAAGAAAGGTTTGCATTGTGCGGTTCAATGTAAAATCAAAAGTTTTGCATAGTCAAAGTAGCCCATACATGTCTGAATCCTGTATCCAAAGCAGCAATATGTCAGAGGGGGTGAACTAAGACCAAACTCCTGTTCAGCTTAACTTTCTCAGGTTTCAAAGAGGCTTGATGAGCTGCCAGACCGCAGTACAGAAGTCCCAGTCTACACAGCAGCAGGAGGGATGAGCACTTGGTTAATTTATGACCCAGACATGGGCTTGAATGGCATACACTTGGTGCTTCTCTCTCTCTCTCTCTCTCTGTGAAAGACAATTACCACTTCATTCCAAAGTGGCTCTCAAGGATGTTACCATCTAAAGTGGTTGACGTGAACAGTTCTTTCATTTAAGACAGAAACCAATTAAACCAAGGGACAGATCTGGTTCTTATATTTATCATACACGTTGCTTGGATTGTACATAAAAATGAAATTCAACTGAAACTATAGAATGAAATAATATATCTTTCATGTTATTACAACCAGGAGTTGGGTAGGTTTGTGTGTGGTATCTAATATAATATTATATTGCTCATTAGAGATGTATACTCAAAATTCTATACTTTGGATCACAGCAGGGCCTGGAATCTTGCGTATTTTTGATCAACTATACTTTAGCCCATTTTTCTGCATGTTCTGTGGGATATAACATTCAGTGGAACATATTATTTTCTGTGGAAAATTATCACGGACAATCACAGAATTGTCTCACTTTTAATGAGACGTTTTGAATTTTGTAATGGCATTTTTCTCATGTAATTCAAAAAGCCTGAATGCCGTCATTAGTGAAAAATACAGGAAGGTCTGGTTTATTCATATACGGTTCTCTGTATCCCTCTAGCATATTGTCATATTTCACCAAAGTATTTCAGACAAGCCCAGCTCTGCATATTGTTTTGTTTTGTTGAAAAAAGATTAAAGGGTGTGCTTATCTGAGATCATATGTAGTAAGATTAGTCTAGAACATTGAGGGGGTGTCAGATGGCAGATGGCATTCAGACTCATGATTATGTTATGGTAAGGTTGTGAGTAATATTAACGCCACAGAAAATGAATTGCACAACATAAAATTGTGATCTAGTTTAAATGTTGTTTTTTTTACCTGGTCTTAAAGGCTGCATTACAGTAAAGTGATGCCTTTATCCTTCTCTTCTCACGGACTGAAATTAACATTGACTGTCTACCCTCATGGTCAGCCTATCAACATTAATTATCCTTCAGTTTGGATGCACATTATCCATCCAGACTCAAAGGCAAACAGTGTTTAAAACAGTTGGTTTAAGAGCAGCCTGGCCTAACATTTGGCAGCTCCTTAGTCTACCAGTAATTGGAATTCAGTTTTATGTAACCATAAGATAAGCAGAGTCATTGAGGTCAGTCATATTATGGAAACAGGACGGCCGGTGGGAACAAGAAAATGAATTTACCAGAATTCTTTACAGTTTGGTTTGAGGGAAATTAATAGCATCATTAGATAAGCATCTTGACTAAATATAGGCTCCATTGATGTTCTAAACTGTTTAGTTTTAGCTAAATGAATTTGTTCTCAAAATAGGATGGTAAATTGTCTCTAGTCATGAGCTAAATGTTAGTAGATTTTCTATCTTGTTGCTTAGTTTGTGTGCTTAAACGCCAAAAGCAAAAGGAGCATATGTTTTCTGTGAGTTCATTTTATGAGTAGAATACTACAATGTTAGCTGTTGATTATTTAACACCCACCAAGTGCTGTGGCCACTGGGCCTGTCCGGCACAGAAAGAAACACAAAAACAAAATGGATAAAATAAATACACCCCTGATCAGATGATGCAGCAGAAACCCCAGACGGCTCTCAAAGTATACTGTACATCTAACATAAGTACAGAGTTAACTGGGCAGAAGAAAGGAGACCAGTAAGAAAAGAACCAGCAACCAACAGTAGAAAAACAACACCAAAGTATGGCCTTAATATAGACAGAAAAATCCTAACCAAAGGCCATTCTACCATTTCTCTAGGGCAGAGCAAGGACATACTGACAGGCTGACCTTCATTTGAACCAAACAGAAAAAGACAAAAAAGCATTTTCGAAGAACGCACAGTCCCTTATTGCACCCAAACGGTGTAAATGCCAACTCTCCTTTTGGCATGCATGCCCATGTTCAAGAAAACCCACATGCAATGGATGCTGGTATCTAAAACGCTTTACAGCCTTGGTGCACATCCTTACAAATCGTCAGATACTACCTCCATTTTCGCCATCCCAATGGGTGATTTCTTACAGTCTCATCTACCGTCGGGGTCCAATTGTCCTGTAGAGTAAGCGGGCTATTTGAATATGTTGTAATATATTAAATAGTGATGCATATCGTATTGCCAGATTATTTCCCGTATACAGCCCAATTGGTTGCAGGCAGACCTGTTGGCATACTGACACTGCAAAGAGAGAATGGACTAAGATTCCCCCTAAACCCTGCGTGTTCATTTCACAAATTGTATGATTGACCCATTTCCTGATGTCTCTAGGGTATCATATTTGTCTAAGGCTTGTTGGAATGGAGGATAAGATTAGGTTTCCCTGGGCTGTGTGGAAGAAAAGTGACTGCAGCAAATGCCTTGTAAATGGTTCATTTTGTGAACTTGTCAGCGAAAAGGTCATTAAAACCGGTTGTTTTTCTCAACTAACTGTAGTAGTAGAGACCCCCACAAATCGTAATTGTCGTCATCTACTCCGACTCCGATGACTCCCTGCGACTCGCACCCTGAGTGGTGATAAATGTGTGTCTTGTTAGGACGCAGCCCTGGAGATGACCAAAGGCTTACACAAAAAAAGTTAAGATCTGTATCACCTCAGGGATGATTTCACTGTTAAATTTAGAGTTACTGCTTCCACGGACAATTACTTCATCATTTGGCAGCAAATGCAGACTGGGGTAGATATACCCCCACATAAAAAAAAGTTATTACGCGAGCAGAAGCTCAACAACGAATCATGTTTCCTACATTTTTATGGGCTGCTATCTTACAGTCTATTATCTAGCGTTGTTGGAGAACCTTCTGTATCTTGCAGGACAGAGGCACCTTGGTATTCAGCCATTTAATCTTTTGCAGAGATTTTATCTGAGGTACTGTATAATACACAGAAAAGTGCAGCTATGACCCTTTGCATTACTGCATTCGAGATCAAACCTTTTTAGAAGTGACGTAACATCAGAAAAAGCTTGAATCAATAGATCAGTGGTTGTAATATTTAAATATTAAATATAATATATATATTATACAGCAGCAACAATGCCCTGATGGAGAGTACACAATATCACATCATAAACAATAGGCAGTAATAATAGCAAACAATATAATAAAAATGAAAAGGGGCCATACCTGGGGAAAAATATACAATATACCTCACAGTTAACTGTATTCAATAAAAGACAATAATAATGGAAAATAAACCAGAAAATGTTAAGCTGTATAAACCAAGAAGATTTAAGCAGGGTGAATGTGAGCAATTTAAGCAGTAAAACATAATAACAATAAACCTAAAAAACAAAAATTAACAGTAAACAATGTCATACTTTATTACCATATAGTTCAATATTCTGATAGGTAGGAGCTTCTCTTGTACAGTGGGTTACGTCTTGGGCGTAGGGCCTTGGGTATCCTCCACCTGCTGCAGTCATTTTGAATAAGGTGCTGATTGGTTGGTGCTTCTCTCAGTTGTATTTGATGGGAGTCACTAAACGCCTGCGTATGAAGAGTTCAGCTCCAAAACACTATTAATGGAATTCCCAGCAGAGGTTCATTTTTGGTTATCGTTTGCATAAATGGGAGTTCAGACTGTGTGGAGTTGCTTACCAAGTAAAAAAAATGATTTTACCTTTCTTCACAGGTCTCCCTTTGGATTAAACTCTTCATAGTTTTAAAAGTAGTAAAATTGAGAATTATGTACAGTAAATGAAAAATATTTGTACTTAATGTGTCTTCATTGACAAACATTATTGCCAAATCCTGATTTCTCATCAAGTACTGCAGAGTGGTATTGTTGAGTTTTGCCAAGTTAATGACATTATTTGGGATACCATTAAACGATCAGAGTTTCAAAAACAAAACTGGAAATCAATACAACCGCACCATGTAATGTTGCCATCGGGTTGAGGTATCAAAGCATTTTTCTGAATACAAACACATGAGCACAGTATTGGACTGGATGCCAGTATCAGTACCTGTGCATCCCTAGCCTTAATGGCACGTGATTTTATTTTGACATTTTTCCAGAGAGAGAGAGACTAATTTCTCAGGAATTAACAAGCAGAATCAGAGTTAAACAATCTCATTTATTGTCCAAATTATACATGGGGTTGCTGCAGCTTCTTAAAGTAACAAGCATCACAAATCTCATTTACCTTCATGTTAATGAAGCAACTTAGAATCGTACAATCGAGCCGTTGAAACATTTCTTCAGGTTGGGTGGTCTGCTTAGAATGAAACATTTAAGCCCTTAATACGCTGGTTATCTTCAGCATCAACGCCCTCTCCCTGTGTTGTGGAGGACAGTATGATTTTGCGCAGGCCTGTGTTCTGTCCTGGCTTATGTGCTTTCCGGCCGACCTGACCTAGAAAGAGGATGTGGAATCGGGTGCTCCGAGACATCCCAAGTGACTGCACAGCAAAAAAAAGAAGAGGCTTTCAGTCCTCTGTAATGCGATGCAGTCACGGATACGGCCTTTACACCTGTGCCCGAGCTCCTTTGTGTATGGCCAACAATGGATCGCTGTGTAATCCTCCTGTCAGATGGAGTGATTGGCCTGAAGTTAATCCAGGCCTACTGATGCCTTTCATGCTACCTGCTCACCCTGCAACACAGCAGTCACAGCGCGGCTCTTTTACTTTAAATTCTTTCTATATCTAAATGGATCTAGTCCTTATAGGAAGTGAGGCCCGGTCGAGTCAAAGTCGTTTCAGAGTCTCATACGGATCGTATAAGAGCTGTGTGATGTGGAAGAATTTATCACAGTAATCAATGTGAATGTATCCAGCTTCTCATCACAAGACTACTTAGTAAGACTCCGTAAGACCTTGTATTGCAAGAACTTTTGTCATGATACATTAGGCTAAAAGGCAATAAACAATGATATTGGTGGTCAAAAGCCTCACTTCTGCCTAGAGGTTCTCGTAACATAGCGGGACATTTCTGCCTTTATGGAATTACAGATTATGTTTCTTCCTTTTTCTGCTGCCGTCACCTCCATATTGTAAAGCATTCTCACAGCGTTAGAGTGGCGTGATGTTTCACAGAGGCCACCCACGAGCGGAGGATGTAATGTAAGCCTGTGTTTCATCTCTACACGTCGCATCATGCGTGGAGGGATTCTATCAATATACATCGAAATGCAATGGCCATTTCTAGAAGGGGGAATGAAAACAGGATGACGTTATGAATGCGGTTCAGTCATGCAATCATACAATTGTACTATAATACTGTGAGTGATGCTATGTAAATGCAAGCTGCAACAAATGGGTTGAAATTGCTTTGTTCTTACTAAACAGCTGTCTTCGATGGCTCTGAAGTAAGGAATTTGTACTCCAGTTGCTCCAGTGTCTCCCATTGTCAAACAGTGGGATATAGACTGCAGTCGACAGAGGTTCCAACAGTAAAATACCATGGTTGTACTGGGCCCAGTGATCAACAGTAAATTACTTAGTTTGTATTGAGCAGCTTGTGCTGTGAATGGACAGTGGTTGAGTGTGAAATGGGGCATAGCTTGAAAAAAGATGATGAATTCTGACCAATGCTTCTGCTTGATGTCGGGGCAAACACATTCTCTGGTGCGAAGGTAAAATGATAAAACGAGTGGATTTCCACTTCAAGGCCTGACCATTAAGGACAATAAAATACCAAATGTTTCAGAGAGCAGACTGCTAACAGATTGGACCTCCCCATGGTGATGGCATTAATTGCTCTCAAGTGACTGTATCCCAGCATTTTGTCAAGGTTAGCCCACGCTTGCTGCAGCATATCTTGTGCCTTTTGTTCCAGGCCCGGGGCAATCTGAATCTTTTACACTTGTACCCACCTGAGACTAAGCTTCATTAGTCTGCCCTCGCAACAAGCAGAATGTTTTTCTGTTTAAACAGAAAATGCAAATTAATCTTATCTGAAAGGCTTTAGAGAGGGTGTTTGGTTTTCCAATGTTCCTTATGTTGACAGCAGGCTTTTCTCTCCATCTCTGGTGAGCTAACACACTCAAGTCACACAAATCTTTTGAAGCGATGTCCTCCACCCGGCTCGTCATAAACACGCCAATAGTTTTGTTCATGAGCAAACGGGGACAGTTAATTTTAGCGATGTGTCAATATACTTTGTTAGCCAGTCGTATAATTATAAGCCAATTAGACATTGAGGATATGAGTGGGGCGGGGTGGTGTGGGTCAGCAGTTGGTGGCACATACAAGTGCCACCAACGGAAAGCTGAGAGCCTAAGGAATCATTTGAGATGCAGCTTGATACTGTATGTCAATCTTTTATATCAATTAAAAGGTAATAAACATTATATTTGTAATTGATAAACTGATACAATTATTAATATGTTGAGTGTAAAGGGGCTTTGAACATTATTCTCATGCCTAATGATGCCATTCCCATGCTCAATTATGGGTGATTAGTTGCTGCACCAAGTTGTGGGTTGATGCCATTAATTATACAGCTTGGGTAGACTTTCTAGCCATTGATGACCACTCGGGAATGTGATAAAAGGGTCAAACATTCCCCCAATAGACCACCTGAAGACCTCATGACCATGACAAACACTTTAAAAACTTAATGCTGTGATGCAGCATCAATAACTTTTGAAAATTTGATTAGATTAGATGACAGGCATTATTTTCTGAAAATGGCTCAGAAAAACCCACTTATCTTCAATGTACCTGGACATCCCATTCCTGAATGGTCGGGGTGTCTCCAATTCTGGGTCTGGAGTTTCATGAAGCTGTGATTATCCTAGAGGTTCTAATGAGCCCAATTTCATTCCGATATCTTGATGTGAGAGGTCAAGGGACCCTTTTGAATATAGCGATGCCCATTTATTTTGTCAAAAACGATCGCCGACTTTGGAGCCATGTTACACCCACTTCCCAGCGAGTTTAGCATGACAGGGTTACAGCTGTATGTAACTGTATGGTAAAGCTACGGATTTGTCTGGAAGTCTAGTTTCCGGCAATACCGGAAGCTTAAAAACTGAGCTTGCAAGAGCTCGTCAAATACGGACTGCGCCGTGGACCCGTTGGGCTTAACGGGGTTAATATAAAAAGGGTTCAATCAAACATAGGAGGAAAGCAAATCTGGATTATATATAGATGGATATAGAATTTCAGTCTAATCCCTTGAGACCTCCATAGGCTGGGACAGTAGAATTGTAACCCAAATCAACAAACCCGCAGACACTGGACATGGTGGGCCTCCTTCATCATGGATGTTCATTGGCAGTCTTGGGTCGTTCATTGTGGTGTGGAAGACGAGTCACACTTTGTACCATAATCATGTAGCTTGAATTAGATTTGGCTGGCGGTCGGAGAAGGAAGGATACAAACCTGTAATTAAATGGATGCGTGCCAGCGTGCCGAGGGCAAACGGCTGCATCCCGCGCAGTCTGACTACACTTGTATTACGATTTGTATTTACACGCACAATCTGAGATGCATTGAATGTGAAAACCATGCAAAAGTTTGGAGAGACTTTTATACCTCTCTCGCCTTACTTGGCTCACTGTATATTTCAATTCCTCCGTTTAGCTGCTTTGTGTTCAGCTGTAAAACTTTTTCGGTGTCTCCCGTAATTCCTTAACAAGAATTGAGTGTTTTGTGTTCTGTCAGCTCCCACATAAAGCTGAAACCAAATCAATAATTGCTCCATTACAACACCAATCTCATCACATTAAACTTTATTGGTTTCAAAGCTATCTAAAGGGCTCAAACAGTAGCCCGTTGTCTTACAGAGGATGGATAATCCTTTTCTGATCATTGACTAAACTGACATCTTCAAACTCTCCTTTTTTGGAAGTTGTTAAAGATATATTGGAAAAGCTATAGCTGCCTTTATATGGATTTATATAGAATTTAACAGCAGTTAAAAAGGACATGTAAGGCCACGCATTAAGATCGAATCTAATGGAAAAACTTGTGATTATATTCATTGTCGATTGTCAGAGGAAAACTTTCGTGGAAAGCATCTAGTCTGTATTTTCTGGGGCCATCGCACTGACACTGGACTGACCTTCAAAGTTCAAAGTGTTTTATTGGTCAAATGTACAGTACAACACAAGGTCATTCTGGACAATGAAATTCTTGGGGGCAAGCAACAACTACGTAGTAGGCACAAACAGATAAGACTTTAAGTACAACCGTACCATCATGTCATCTTTCGATTCCATGTCTTTCTTATTTGTTCACCAGGTGTATGCCACAGTGTTCCGGTGTCTGAAATCATTGCGGTGCATGAGCTTGATGCAGAAAGCCTCAGCAGACCCGTGGGCGGCGGCAGGTGGCAGAAATTGCAGCCGAGACAGAGTGAGGTTCACCAGCACGCTTTCACAGGTAAACACTCCTGTGGCTGCTCTCGTGTTAAAACACAGAACTGCAGTTTAGAACAGTGCTCCTAGTGCTTCTTTTAGACCCTGGTTTGAGACGTCTGGTTTATACAACTGATGTACCGTACCTACGCAAATAGAGATGATTACTTTAAATTTAGCTGTTGTAAATGTAAAGTTTATATTTTT
>OMKR01063643.1:8806-20488 GCA_900302355.1 Cyttopsis rosea
TGTGTGTGTGTGTGTTTGTGGGGGGGGGGGGGGCAGCAAGCTGGTTCTTGTACCACGCATAATTCATCAAGAGCTGATATTAATGATTACTGGATGACTTATTACTATCATAAAACATATCAACGACAAACACTCAAGACAAGATTTCAAATGGAAAAAAAACAATATGCAATAAAGCTTGATAAAGACAAAGAGTGTTGTTTTAAAAAGGTATTAATGGTTACATAAGGTCAAAATATCAGTGGAGACACAGGAAGGAGAGAATCACTGATGTGGTCTTATGGTAGCATTGCTCAAAAGAATAAAGGAGATGAACGCGTGTCACTCGCCGGTCAGTTATCCCTCACTATCTCACCCTCGTCGAAGCAAATTGTCCTTGAGCGGTGAAAACATTGAGAAGATGCATTCCGTTTTTATGATGAGAGATAAACGAGATTTCAAAGCATTAAGAGCCCTTGTTTTTCGGTGATAACTCACAGTTCAGGAACAGGGCATGTTGGAATAAATGAGGACATGTGTGTGTGTTTGTACACGTTTGGTACCATGAAGTGGTTTGAGTGAGTCAGTGCCATAATGTTACCATCTTTTTTGCAGTCTATGCCATCTATCACAATCAATGCTCTGACTAATGATGGAGAAGAGTTATTATCCAAACAGAGAGTTGAGTCATCATACACAAGGTGTACCACAAGGACACACACAAATACATGGATTCCCTCTTTTCTCAGTTGTACTTTCTTCCCACTGTGAGCATAGCAACACCCAATGTCGCCAATCGGACTGTTGACATGCTCCTAAATGGAGTGGAAAGTCCACAATGACCCATTAAAGCTAAAACAATCCAGCTCTAAAACCAGGAGAACAATGGTGAACAAACCCAGAGAGGGAAGCAAAAAGTCTTTCAAGTTATCAAATCAATAAACAAAAAGAAGTGAAAACTTTCCTTTCCCCACACAGGCCACAAAACGCTGGTAAGCCGGTAGGGCAATTCACCCAGTTTAGCTGTTCAAACAGCCAAAACAGTTTCAAAAAAACCATAAAAAGCTTGGTTTTCCCACAATGCATCTTGGGATTCCCCTTCTACCACCCTGCCCCGGCCGAGACCCATCCGTTCCCTCTTCACCCGCTTCCTCAGTCGTGCTGATCCTTCCTTACCTTCTTCACACTGGGTTCGCCGACCTCACCATCCTTCTTCTTTTTCAGCATGGCAACAGGTACGAGTGTGCCGCGTGTCACCGTGCGTTGAGGGAGGGCGAGGGGGAGGTCCGATCCATTTATAGGCCAACTCTTCTCTCCGCTTCACCCAGAACCAGCCCAAACTGGTCCGACCATGTGGGCCAAGACACAATGCAACGGATTGTTTTCCATTCATTCATTTTTTTCTCTCCCTCTCTTTCTCTCTCTCGCTCTCCTTCTTCTCCCATTCTATTCTGGTTTAATTGTTGATTGTTCAGCAGATTGGGTTGCTGCTCGTATCACAACTCAGAGGTTACAGCTGACCCAGAGTGACCCGGCCGGGTGTCCAGTTAGTAAGAGCATTAGGTCCGGGTATTGGGGGAGATTATTGTATCAAGTTGATTGTTGATTGAAGACATTAATGGTAAATATATTTTTTGGATTCTTTGGTTCATACAGAACTAATAAATTAAATTGAAGGGCCTTCAATTGCTTTTTCAAACAACATTTACATGCTCATCAAGTCTCCACACAAAGTACACATGAATTATTCAACCAAAAAAAATTGTCAGACCAGTACATTTGTCCAAGGGCACAAGCTCTGAACGACAGGTTGTTTAAGGTCTTTTAAAAACACCATAAAAGGCAGATATTCCAATTTAAATTAAAAAAATAACACCTCTGTTAATATAGTCTTTTTGGTTTACATTAAAGTCAGAACTGCTGCGTTTAGTGCTTCTTCCTCAGGCAGTTAATGGTGTATGTTGTAGCTGCACAATTCTACTCTTTAGGGAAGTCACCTGACAGTGGTCCCGGGCTTCTAATCACACTACTTACATCGAACTCAACAACGCTGAACAAGACAAACAACTTTAGATAATGACAAATCACTGTTTATTGCTTCTATTAAAGTTGTGTGACATTTAAAATAATTTTAAACTGCCTTTGCATTAATATTAGGTAGACTGATTGCATGTAGATTAGTGCCAAATTTATAACAGGATATAATGGCCCAGATTTAGTGGAAAGCTGGTGCTACCTCCCCTAAATGGACTCCATCTGGAGGGATTTCATGAGCTCAAGGTTCACACTGTAGGACTGAGGGTCATATTTTGGAGCTCAGAGGGCAGCGTATGGAGGGGCTTAAAGGCCTTTTTGGAGGCAAGATTATTACAGGTTAGTACAGGGTCTGCTGCAAAAGAGAGAGGCACGTTGTGACATGGGGAGGTGCCAGCCAGGGAGACCTCACCCTATTGGCTCCAGGCAGAGTGGGATTAAAAGCACAAGAATGTGTTCAATATCGTCCGAATGGTCGGACAAGGCGAATATTGCAAAACTGCTCTGACTGTCTGCAACACCTCACACCTCTCTGTCAATGAAACTGGGGAAAAATATCAACATCAACACTTCTGAGATTTTAAAGGTGCAGTGTGTAGAATTCGAGGCATTTTGCGGAACGGACATAGCAGAAATGGAATGGAATATGGAATATAATATTCATAAGTATGTTTTAATTAGTGTATAATCCCATTAAAATAAGAATCGTGTTTTTGTTTCCTTACAATGAGCCGTTTATATCTCCATGGGGGCTAGAGCTCCTTCCACGGAGGCCGCCACGTTGCACCACGATGTTTCTACAGTAGCCCAGAGCGGACAAACCAAACACTGGCTGTCGAGAGGGACTTTCGCGTGTTTCACGGCCACCGTAGATTCTCCTCCACGGACACAACCATTTTTCACTGCCACGGACACGGAGGGGAATTCAGTCGGTTGCAATCTGCAACCTGCTAGTGGCCGCTAAATTCTACATACTGCACCTTTAAATCAAATGTATGGTTTAAGTCAACACAACCATTTCACAACTAAAGAGTGATTTGTTTGCACTTCCTGCCCTGGGATTCATTAATGTGACATTGTTGCCCACCTGCTTTGAATACTGGAAATGGAGAAAAAACTGTAATAGTGCGAACTGCTTCAGGGTTCACTTTCTAAAAGTATGTCAAAAAAACAATTTCCCCCACTCGACAGCGTTACAGTATGGGCTACTGTGGCCATTCCAAATGTGAAATGAACCATTTCCATGGTTGAATGATTTTTTTGAATGAGTATGTGTACCGATTATTTAGCCAGCACATGGGGTCAGGTAATCAGTGAATCCAGTATATGGGGTCAGATGAACAACACTGCTGAGCTGCTAAATCACACGTCAGTCTCATCAACTGAGGTCTGCCTGGCCCACTATACTGAGAATATCGGTGTTTTGTTAATATCTGTGCTTTGTTTCTCCGTCACATAAACTGACATGCAGACTTCACTGGTGGTAAAAGAACACCCCAACAAGCAATTAATCCAAGACAGACACAGCACACACACACACACACACACACAGTAAACCGGCTAGCTAAACCGGCTAGTAAATCAAAAGTGTCAAACTTCAGATAAACTTCAGACAAGTTTTATTAAAAGCACATTGGAGGTCATCAAGGCTTCACTGCACAGAAGATGAAATCCCCTTTGAACTTCTTGACAGGCTTAACAATCTTGACTTTGTTCCAATTGCCCAGCCAATGAAACATTAGTTAGTTGAAAAAAGATCTGTCAACTAGACCACAGTGGAAAATTCCATTTCCAATTCAACACATTTATCTTTCTTATCCACAGTGACCTTCAGCTATATATTGCTCAGCTGTAGCCATCTTGGATCTACAGTATGCAGGTGCCATCAGCCACTTTGGTAGGTCATGGTCACCAACTACAGTATTATGCTTCGACTCCTCAAAAATGTCATTCAAACATATTGCCGGTTGGCGACATCATACTCCCCTACCAAGAACGTGACTGTGTACTCTGTACTGTATTCTAATCATTGAAGTGCAGGGTTTTGTGAGAAACCATACAGACATAACCAACCCTTACAAGAGGATTGTTAATGTAACAAGAATAGACGAGTGCTGAATAGAGTCCAGGCTTCTGTGTCAGTGGGAGAATTCTATTACTCAGAGAACATGTTAGAAAAGAGTGGATTACGAGAGCGCAGTGAGTAAAGGGATAGGGGAGTGAGTGAGCGAAGGGGGGGGGTGAGAATATGCATGACACATTAGGTTTTGTGTAAAGAGAACGAGATCAAGCGACAAAGAGAGTCTACAAGTGGATTACGATTATATACAGCCCAGTCTCTGTGCACAACTGTGTCTGTAGGGTTCGTGTTGTCAGGTCCCGGGGTTAGCGTCCGAGTCTTTTTTCACAAATAAATAATTGCTATGCATGAGATTCAATACACACAATTGTGTTTAGTGTGTGCGCAGTTCAATGGGTTCAAACAACTGACATACAGTCCTGGAGGATACAAGACTTGCAAGTAGTGCAAACCAGGCTAACATCAATGTGTGCATTTGGCAAGTATGCACCAATTTAGTTCCTGTCCACAAAATACAACAGATTACCACTGGCACTTACAATTCCCCTATTCTGGTTTGTTGCCATGTTGCTGTCTAAGTCTGACTGATACTTGAGCTTTCAGATGCCACTTACTGCATTCTGTGTGTCTTTAGGGAGAAATCTTTAGAGCACACGCCAATGAAGAAAACTGGTGTTTTCTCCTTAATATGACACACAATAGGCCTAGAGTTTGCGGGACGGGTGGGGTGCAAGCTATGAGGGTAGGGATATGGCGGGCGGCTGCGATCTTGCCCGGCACACTCCTGTAAACTGTAAACTCCTGTAAACTGTAAACTGACCTGCAATTTTAATACCACCCATATTAGCTTAGAACATATACACACCCACACAAATCTTACTCCAAACAACACACTTTCTTTATTTTCGTGTCTACTCGGCTGCGTAACTTATGGGTGGCTGCGAGGCCTTTTCAGATGGCCGTTCTGACCTCATGCACCAAAACTAATTGGGACAAGTCCGACGGACGGACGCACGCACGCACACGTGGACTAATCACAGGCGTGCGCACACACACACCACCAGCACCTGCACCGAATACACTCGCCTGATTACATCCTTCTCCCTTTCTCTCCTTCATTGCCAAAGCTAACACAGGAAGAGGCCACGTGCCGAATTGCTGTACCAATTTTCCTGGAATAAATTAATTATGTTTTGTCAATACATGTTGTCGTCTGAGGTTTCTATGTTTATGTCTCTCCATGTACATGTTGTTGTTTGTTTGTTTCTATGTTTATTTGTCTCACCCATGGTGATTCTCCATCCTGGGGAAGTAATGATGATTAGTTGTTTATAGAACAAAACGTGGTCAGATCGTGCTCCAAAGAGGGGGATTGGTGTAGAACAAAAAAAAGCTGTGCTCTTGTCATCCCAGAGGTCGTCCCCAGGGCAGAATTATTGCAGCAGGATTTGTTCATTAAAGAATGAATAAAGAGTGGCATTGCAGGTCGAGAATTTGAACTCCACTTGCAGATCAACTCTGTCCTAGATGCAACGGCATACAAATACTCTGTATGCCAAGCATGCTGACAGCAAACAATTAATAAAAAAAATAATAATAATAAGTTTGTTTGGCACAGTAATTGATGCCAAGTCCAAATGTAATCTTGACTGTAATTCTGCCATTGACAGGACAGAACTAATTGTTGCTGTTAAAAGAAGCTTGAATGCATAACTATAAGAAGTATATACAGGTTGTCAACAGACAACTGTCTATCTGTCTGTTTCATGTAAATAAAAAGTTTTTCACAGTTGTTAGTGTTTAACAGCTTCAAAGAGTTCAGATCCATGATGCTTGGAGTTGTCAGTCCTTTCAGATAATTAATAAAATATCCATAATCACACACATACGCAGCCAACATCAAACATGAACATACTTTTAAGTTTGCTGTAATAGTTCAGAGGCCCTGAAAAGGAGGCACATGCATAAAACAGAAATGGCTTTTTATTGACAGACAGACAGACAGACAGACAGACAGACAGATAGACAGATAGACAGATAGATAGAGAGATTTTGTCATCACAACATAAATCTTTAAAAAATAAAAAGCAGTAAAAAATAAAAAAATCGAAAAAGTTAGCATAGTGAATAAATTCAAAGCAAGTCTGGCGCTTACATTAAGGGGATGAGAACAGAGAATAATGTTCAACTTGTATATTGAGGGACATGAAGGAAAATGTGTAAAATAAACAAACAATTGAAAAAAAACAGTGCCATAGCCAGTGAGAGACAGAGAGGGCGCAAAGAAATCCAACTTCTTTTTCTTCAGCCACACCTGTCAAAGCGATGGAAAGTGTCCATGCCGGGACAGTTGTGTGTTTGACTTCAGAGGTCACATGCACGCACCCACACTGTGATTCCAGTTGGTAGGTCAACACAGTGTTACAATACTGCAATGGCCTAATCGCCATTAATACCGGTAAAAAAAACAACTAAATCTTGTACCCTGCCAAAACCTGCATGCGTTCTGCTGCCCCCTGGGTGGGACTTGTTGTGTTAGAGCTCCGATTTGATCCTCTTTGCTCAAAGGTGGGATCGGACGGAGGGTCTGCTGGCGCCAAGCTGGCTCAACACTGTGAAAAGACGAGGGGGCCAATTCACAAAAGGATTGCGCCGCTTTTGCGGCGCTAAACTGGCGCCAATCAAACAAAACGCAACCGTCTAATTCACAAAGCACCTGCAAATGGTGAAATGCACCGCTAACAATTTTACATTTTCATCAAACACTTTAAATCAAAATTATACACACAATTATTTTAAGTTTTATATTTATTTAAGACTGATGATTCGTAAAACAAGCAATTGTAGAGCAGTGGCGTAAATAGAGAGTCTCCATTACGCATGTGTCCCGTGTCCATTCATGGCCGTGTTTGCGCTGGCATATCATTAGCGCAATATCTTTTGTGAATCGGATGCTAAGTCGGCGCAGGTAGCGAGTGCAATTGATGCACAATTCAGGGTGCCATTAGCGCTAGCGCTATTTGCTTTGTGAATTCGCCCCTTGGTCTACAAAGGCCTCTTTGGAGACTATCAGACCTCACTAAGAAAAAAATCAGAAAAAAGTTGTAACCCTGCTGAGCAAGATAGACAAGGACCATGGGCAAGAAAAACAATCTCCAGATAGAGAAGGAAATTGAATGAGATATGCTTCTCTATTTTATTCCAGCATGCCGAGTAAGTGGGACAGAGAGTAGGCAAACATGACAGATATAAGAAGGTTTGGATCGTGCAAAATCTAACTGGTTTGCTTTTGTGAGAAACTTGAAGCATGAGTCTGTCTGCTTGCAAAAAAATACAGTGTATATATTTTTTCAAAAGATAAAATGTGACTGGTCCCATGAGGATGTTATATCACCTTGATGTTTTGGCGGAGTGGAAGTAATGGGGATTTGTGCACATTAACTTCACTCTGATAAATATGCAGCACCACATGTTATCTAAGGCAAAGATATCAAGTCTTCAGTACACAGGCACCTCTGACTATTTATTTATATCTCAAGTTTAACACAATAATTGCGCAGCTAGTCACTTTTATTTTCATATTTTAAAAAACAAAAATAAAACAAATTACTGTCTAAGTTACTGCCAATGTATTTTTGGCTGAAGGTAGCGGCCAATTTCTGGGATAAAGTCAACCTGGCAGTGTAAATACAATTGTTACCCATGTACATGTCTTGAAGATATACTAAAGCCAATGTTTTCAACCTTAGCATTCCAACTGCTCTATTTTGGAGCCCCCTCTGGTTGTTGAATTTACACCTTTCATTTGTTAGATAAAACCCAATAAACCCATTTAATCATAATCTGCAAGGTGCAAAATTATCAGCCATATAACCGGTAATTTTGGCAGTAGTTGGTATAGCCATATAACCGGTAATTTTGGCAGTAGTTGGTAAGTTTGTCACACCTACCAGCTAATTAGAGGGGCAACTGTCTGCAATTCTGAAGTAAGCTTATTATATACATTATAGACTTGCTATACCAACTATACATTTTCTTTCCCGGTAACAATCGAGTGACTTGTCGTGCAATCTTAAATGAATCAGTGGCCATCTAAAATGTAGCTTCTTACGACAAAGCCAAATTACAAGTCCCATTTATACTCAATGGTGTAAAAAAACAAAACAAAAAAACAATATGACAAAATCATGTAAATTATCCCCTCTGGATGGTGGTTAGCGTTTGGATAAGTGGACAATGAAAAATTGAAATAGAGACCGCGAGAGAGAAGGACTGAAGTCAAACCTTTACAGAGTAGACTGGTTGCATCCCCTTCCTCAGACCGACCATCCATCCATCCATCCATCCATCCATCCATCCATCCATCCATCCGTATATTTTTTCCCCACAATATCCAAGGTGCATTCTATCTCACATTCACTCAGAATCAAAGTACAGCAGCTCTGAATCAGGCTACAAATACAGAGGATGGACAAGAGAATGTTACTGGCTCTCAGTATCGATGCATCTCGCAAAGATAAGTCAGCACAGACAGCCTTGCCTTGAGGACCATTTATATTATTTAACATGTATCTAAGCTGGAAGACAAGGTCACTTAAGAAGTTATTAAAATGAATATGTTGTCTTGTCTACTCTGGGGGTTAAGAAGAGAACATGAGGTAATGAATGTGTTAACATGTTGTCCCCAGTCAGGAGGGATGCCCCAGTCAGACTAGGCAGGAAAATACAAAACAATTGTGAATTTGTGTAGTCTGCATTAGAGGTCACTTTGGCAAGTAGCGAATCAACATTTGGTGGTTCCCTTTCAGTCTTCTTGCGTGATTATGTTTGTGGTGCAACTCTGTGGGCCCCAATGATATTCCAGTTTCAGGACCAAGAACAGCTATCCAAGCATTCCATTGGGCCACAACAAGTCTTATGCTGCCTCCTGAATACATACTAGAATACGATTTAGTGCAACTAGTATGTGAACAGTTTGTCCGGAACAATAGTATCCATCAAATAGTATGCACACTGCTCTGGCAAGTGTAACCCAATGCAGTCTGGGGGTGATACACGTCGGCGGTAAAAGTTTATAGGCAGTGTAGTCATCAACATGGAAAGTGCTGAAAGAAAATGGTGCGGCTATACGACGACTTGGAATGTTTGAAAAGCAATCATTCTTTTTACTGAAGTACGTTGGATGATAGTACACATAAGTAGTACGCGATTTAGATGCCGAATTAAGTGCCAACAGAGATATGCAATCAAACAAGTATAACTGGAATTACTCACAAGCCCCTAAACCCAACTCTTTAATTTGGTTTACTTTAATTTATCGCTAAAACACATCTACATGCAGTAGAACATCAGTGATAACATCAATACTGAATGCATTTCATCAATATCAATTTGTCAATATCTTAGGGTTAATATCCCTTTAATGTTGTCATGGTCACAACATTATAGAGATAGGTTCTCAGCTGCAACTCCAGGGGTTACAGGTTGATCTGTTGCATCAAAAACATGTGGAGATCACACTGAAAACAAACAAGTGCCTGTAAGCCTCGTCTCAGTCTATCTTAAGGACCCTTACACATTGTGCATAAAATCAAATACATTCCCCAGACTAAATAATTTACCTGATGGCTCAGATAAGAAAATGGAACAATTCATAACTGAGAACTGTATTTCAGTATAACAGATTCAGTATCACTTCCCCAAACTTTATAAATAATAGTTTCCATAACTCTGTGGACCTAAAGCAGCGTTTTTCCTGCATTGAAAAGCCTTCGGCGGCCCACCTAAGGCATTTGTCATCCCACCTAAGCCTTCCAAGAGAAATCATGCAAGCAAACAATATCAAAACGGTTAAAAAATGTCCATGCATTTATTGCTGCAATTCGGTCATCCCACCAGCAGGTGCTTCATCCAGGAGATGAAGCCAGGAGTGAGTCATGAGGTCTGGATTTATGGATCAAGGATATCCTGATTGATCCAAATTAACTTTCCTTTTACTGATCTCTTGAAGACCTGAACTTACAGTCCAAACATAACTGTACGGAAACGACATCGAGTTGACGGTGGCAGTAAAGCCGGACGACTGTAGTCGCTATCACGCAATATCGCCACCTAAGCCTTATTTTGAGCTAGGAAAAACCCTGTAAAGTTATGTTTTATGTTTGAAACAAACATTTCCCGACAGCTCAGGAAATGTCACAGGTGACAGAATGTGAGAAATGCGAAAGGCAGTGAAGCCAAACTAACCACCCATACCCAAAACTTAAGGCACTTACTTACTGGCTGGTGTTCAGCTAAATGAATATTCCACAGTCCTATGATCTGGGGACCAAGGCACTCAGTTACAAAGTGCTATGTTTACCGAGTGCTGGCGCCCTATGGGGGAGACCGAGAGAGACACTTGAGGGGTAATAGCATTGCCAAGGGAAGGTTGTTGTTGACATGCTCTCTTAACTCCCTGGCACAGCAGGAATGAGGGAGGAATGTTTCCAGTGAACTGAGGACAACAGACGTCAAAGAGGAAGGGAGGGAGCTTTTAGAGCCAAATAGTGATGAACTGAAAAAGGGGAATGTAACCAGTATAACACTAAACTCCAGGTTAAATCTACCTTCTAGGATTCCATTATTATGATTGGAGATTCTTGCCTCCTACTCTCCCTTGTAGAGCATGTATTGGAGACAATCACGGGCTACTGCGGTGTCCAGAGTCCAGTCCCATCCACTCACCACTTTCATGCCTCAACACATCAATCTCCTACCCATTCACCTTTCTACCAACCACCCCCCCTAGAGATACCATGAACCAGCCAAATCAAGGCCCTTCACAACCCATTTAATAGTCTTCTTCTTCTTAGTGCTCTTTGATAAAGAACCAAGGTTCACCGAGAAGGAACCAATGGTAAACTATTTGTTTTAGGTAATGCCAGAGATACCCAGGCCCACGTACAGTGAAACGCAGCCTACACTACGTGATGTCTGTGTGTAATCATTTGTGTGTCCCTGAGTGGGAAAACTGATGGCAGTTCTGACGCATTCCCCTTTTCACCGATAGAGACCTTGTTGAATGAATGAGGTTTGAATTAGCAGGAAGCGCACACGACAAATAGCCGATAGATAAGATGTACAGAGCTAATCATTTGCCTTTATTCCTGGGTCATTAATGAAAACACAAAATGATAAATTTTAGCTTCAGTAACAATATATTAATCTGATTAACCAGGTGAGTTGTAGAAGTTTCCCTTTGTTTTGAAGGTTTGTCAACCAAAGCTCATCTTTCTGTATGCCTGGAAAAACAACAAGTTCACTTCACACACTGTGTCATAGGTCTGATGTGTGTCTATCAGTCTGTCAATAACTCTCTTCCTATGTTTATCTCCACAGAGAGATGGGATAGCCGAGGGCGAACTCGGCTAGGCCAGTAGAGACCTGACACAAGGTCTTTCCCAGAGAGACTTGAAGTGAGTCATTTGATATATGAGAGAGAGACGGAGAGACAAAGAGAGGACACATGGGGACGGGCAGGAAGGAAGTATTCTCCATTGGGGCCAGTGCCAGCTGTGGGGCCAGTTGCCAGCTGTGGCTGTGGCCCT
>OMKR01063658.1:0-10370 GCA_900302355.1 Cyttopsis rosea
ATTCACTATATACACTCACATATTCACTATATACACTCACATATTCACTTTATAAGCTCACATATTCACTATATAAGCTCACATATTCACTATATAAGCGCACATATTCACTATATACACTCACATATTCACTATATAAGCGCACATATTCACTATATACACGCACATATTCACTATATACACACATATTCACTTTATAAGCTCACATATTCACTATATAAGCTCACATATTCACTATATAAGCGCACATATTCATTCATAATATACACTCACATGTTCACAACATACTGTACACACACATATTCACAATATACACACATATATTCACGGTATATGTCCGTACATCTGTTGCGATTACTGATTGACCCAAAATGCTTTTTTTAAATTTTAATTCTCTGCACTTTTAGTTCCCATTAAGTCATTGATAGACTGTTTTAGAAAGAAAAAACTACCACCAAATCTTTCCCACAAGCCCTAGGTCTTCCCCAGTGTTGGACTTTAAGGACAGCTAATATTGTTACATAATTAATATGCCATTTCTCAGTATCTCTCTTTTTTCTCCACTATCATCTCCAAATCCTCCACCATTGGAGATGATTAAAACTTCCCATTTAGGCCGAGGAGAAAAGTCCCAATCCTCCAGTGGGGCTCCGGCTGAGCAAGTGAGAGAAAAGAAACGAAACGAAGAAAAAAAATCTGATTTGCGATCTTATTTCAAATGAGTGCTTAAGCCTCGGACATTCATATTAGCAAGGACCCTATTGAGAGAGAGAGAGAGGGAGAGGGAGGGAGGGAGAGAGACCTTGATCTGATCAAGATTACTTCAGCAATCAAACTTTCCCCCTCCCAAACTAGCGCTGCCTTCCACTGGTCTCCTCCTCTTCCCTCCTCTCCTCCCTCACTCATCTCTGCTTCATTTCTCCTGCAGTAGCCGGAGAGAAAGAGTGGGGGTGACAGAGAGAGAGAGAGAGAGAGAGAGAGAGAAAGAGAGAGAGAGAGAGAGAGAGAAAAGAGCAGCTTGTGTAAATCCTTGATTGGCCGAAGTTTCATCCCCCCATCGTGGATTACCAGGAGAAAATGGAACATTTGAGGACAAAGGGAGTCGGGGCGAGAGGGTGAGAGAGACGGAGAGAGATTTGGGGTGGGAGAGAGAGATTGAGCGAGAGTGAGAGAGCGAGAGAAGGAGAACAAGAGAGAGAGAGAGAGAGAGAGAGAGAGATGACGACTCGCAGAGTTATGAGGACAGAGCGTGAGAGGGTGGCTAATATAATTGAATTAAAAAAGATGAAGCAGGGCCATTTCTAAGCAGGTGGGAGTGTGTGTGAAGAAAGAGAGAGAGAGAGAGAGAGAGAGAGAGAGAGAGAGAGGGAGAGAGAGAGAGAGAGAGACTGAGTGAGCGAGATGGAGCGGACGAGATATTAACTTCTAATAAAAGAGAGATTAGGAAGTGGATGGGAGGACGGCTCTGTCTTTACCTGTGGGAGCGGCAGCCCCCACATAACCTTTCACTGTGGTGCCAACATTTATATTGGATCCTCACATTCATCTGAGAGCATGGCGACACAAGTACGCACCCGTATCCACACACACATACTGTACACACACACATACACACACACACACACACACAGTAATGCGTGCTGCTATAGGCGGCGTTTGCAAATACAGATGCACACCCACGTAGATTGAAGGATAGACAGACGTCTAGAAAACGAGACATGCAGTTATCAGCACGTAAGGCTGGCCAATATTAACAAAATCAAATATCACAAAAAATTTTCGGACAAATACCTTGATATTGAAGCTATTGGTGCTTTCATAAGGTATTTACAGGTAGATATAAGGGCTAGAACAGTCTATGAAGACAAGACAATTGTATTACTTTACTGTGATGCAGCCTTAGAAAGAACATTTGACTATATCGCAATATTATAATCGCCAAAGTCCAATATCGATATCTTGTCATATTGTGATATATCGATACAAAATCAATATATCGCCTAGCCTTCAAGTTTAGGTATTAGGGAAGAAATTCCAGGGCTAATTCAAGGGCTATGGTTAGAATGAGTAAATTCAAGAAGAAAAGGATCCTTTCATTTAGAAGGCCTTTTTAATTCCTACGACCGAGATTTATCACGCTTCATGATTTATTTATATATATATCGGATAGGTTTTCATAGAATAGAAAATGCCTATCACAAGATTAAGATAACCAAAATCCCAGACGATATCTAGCCGCATGATACCATATCGATATTATAACAGTATATCGCCCAACCCTGTTAGCAACAGACACGAATAGAGAAAGACATACACACACGGGCACAGTGCAATCCGTTATCAGCTCCCTTTCAACAACTCCAACAGGCGGTCGCCATCAGATAAATGAAGACGTAGCTCTTTGGGAGGCCGCCGCCGTACAGACAATTCATTAACTAATTGCTCTAACGAGCTTGTTAATGCCGCGGTGCTCGTTGGCAGCCGGCACAAATACATTATCCAGGCAAATTCAATTAAGCAGGTGCCATTTTCACAGCTGCTTCTCTCAATGGCAAAGCAACCCATTGCGCACGCACACACACACACACACACACACACACACACACAAAAGAAGATCCTACAGGTGTGCGGTTCATGTGACTGTGATGTCTTTCTCGGTGAAACCTTGGCACTGGACCAAACTCATAATGACATGCAGATCAAGCGGTGTGTCTCTGTTGGTGCCAGAGGCCTCGACGGGGGCCCACTACTCCCTTTGAAAAACAGCCTCAATAAGCCCATTGGTAATCTGCATAATAGAAAGGGTGTAAAATAGTTGGAGTGGAGAGCTCCTTTCAGCGATGTGATGAGAACGTGATAGCGCAGAAATTGGCAGTGCAGAAGTCGCATTGAAACGCAGGAGGATGTTTCTATGAACGCTCTGTTTTGCTTTTTCCATTGCTAACTCAGCCGTGTCATGCCGAAGTAACCTTGCTGATTTTATCTCCTGGTCTGGCCTATTACCAAAGCGTATCAACCAGCCCACATGGGTGGAGTTCAGCAATACCGCAGGCCAGTGATTGGTCAATCACGATCACAAAATTGCCAAATACAGACAAAGTAGTAAGCCGCAGCTTCTAGTTGCTTGTTGCTATCGGTGGTATCACGTGAGAATGTATGGCACCACTCCAGTTGTGTTCTTATAACTTGTGTCCAGATACTTCACAATGGTGGTTTAGTTTCAATGTTTCAACAACAGTGGTTCTCAACATGCGGTCTGTGGACCACCAGGGGTCCCTCAACAAAATGATTACCAATTAAACATCACTGTTATTTAATTTGCAAGACGCCAGCGCCATTGGAGAATCTACAATAACGACTCTTTTGGTCCCAGTTTCACTGTTACCTCCCTAACGATAGTATAGACAGGCATGGGAGTTTGGACAAAATCATATCTAATAATAAAAATCTTCTCCGATCGGGGACATCAGAGACAAAATCTTATCAAATGGGGTCCGTGGCCTAATGAGTATCTACCTGTGGTTGAGAATCACCGGTTTAAAACACACTCTGTGAAGTCCCGCCCTGCTCCCGGGAGACTTCACTTCCTGTTCTCGTGTGTTTCCCGCCTGTGTGATTGTCTACCCCGCCCGATTCGTTTCACCTGTCTCTCGTTACCCTTCCCTCCCTAGTGGATTTAGTCTGTGTGTTCCCCTCTCAGGCGTTCCACCATTATTCCCATTATCTAGTTCCCCTGGTGTTTTTGATCCCTGCTTTGTTTCCTGGACCGCGCCTTTGTCTACTCCTTGCCCGATTTGTTGCCTGATCTACTGACTGAGTTCCTGTGTAGCGAACCTGTACCAAGTAAAGACTGTTTTTTTTAATCAAGATTCCTGTCTCTGAGTCTTGCCTGTCTTACCACCAGTCGTTACAGACTCTGTTCGGCTCAGATTGTGATGGGTGCTATACCGTCCCCTACTGATGGAAAGTGTGTCAACTATCACCTCTTAGCTGCGTGTCTTGTTTATGGGTGTAGTGTATTGATTCAGGCACTTGCCAGACCTGAGTACCATCACACTGTGGTGAAAGGGTTTGGGAACTGATGTCATAAAAACAGTGTGAAAAGGAGTAAAATCCAGTGAATACGAGTATACAAATTCTAAACTGCCCACTTGAATTTTCAGGTCGGTATTTAAATTTAAATAGACAGCACTTGCTATTTTGCCTTCAGTCTCCTTCTTTTCACCTTTTCTTTCAGTTGATTCTCCATCATTCTCCCCTCAAAGGAGGTGCTGGGTTCGCTCTGCAAACATGCCATTTTGGCCTCCGCCTGGAACACAATCACAGAAGCTCCCATTCATTCCTGGCTTGACTCTCGGTCACTGTCAAGTAGTCTGGGATGTAGCGGCCATTTTGTATAAATAAAGACTTCATAATGGCCCTTCTAAAGCAAAGGTTTAATTTTTTATTTAAGTGGAAAAAAAAGAATAGAATAATTTTATTCCTGATAATTTTGCCAGATTTCGTCCTTCGGTTGCTCCATTCCTTTCGTCTAGCTTCTGTGTATAGCAATACATGCACATATAAAGATAAACTCAAATGGTATATGATTAAAGTATTACAGCGTGGGGAATGTGTTGTCTTTCTGTGAGATCGGTGGTTAGCTACACTCCCATTGAGATGACATCACTGATTAATTTCCCCCCTTCTTCATCCACCCGCCTCCATCTGTAGGAGGTCCTGTCTTGCCCTCTGCTTCTGCCTCCTCTTCCACTTAGCCTGCAGCCAGTTTCTCTCTCTCCCTTTCCCTCCCCTGTCTGTGTGTGTGTCTCACTTGCTTCGCCTACTCACCTGCGGTCCATCAACTCATCACCAATCAGTATATCAGCCCCGGTTTTCCAGCCACTCATCGCCAGATCGTTATAACTACCACGTTAGTCTTGCTCCTGGCCAGAGTATTTCCAGTGTTTAATTGACCTACCTGCCTGCCCTGCCTCCCCGACCTCCCCCGCCTGCCGTGCTTGCCATCCTCTTACCCCCTTGATGCCTTCAATAAATCCCAGTTGTTATTTACCACTATTCCTGTCTTGGGCTTGGGTTCACTAGCCTCAGCCATAACAGGTCCACCCCCCATCCATACTGCTGAATATTAATATTATATATATTTTTTAATTTCCAGATAACCAACGTAAAATTTTCTCAGAGTGTCACACAGCCATGACATGCAGGGCAGCATATATATTAAAGATTGCCGATGTGAATTATTGTCATGGTTATCCTGTTTTTTTTTGCTAATTTTCTGCTTGTGTGTCCTACTGATCACTATATGCATGGCTAAATCATTATATACTATGTAGGTGTGTATGTGTGTGCGTGCACTATAAATAACAGCCCTATCTTCAGAGTGAGCTCATTTCCCTTGTCTTTCAGACATGGCCATTTAACCACGTCATGAATATACTCTGTTTTGTATTCTCTGAATTGTCAGATAGTTCGTAATGCCTATGTGTATGCAAATGTATGCTTGGTTCCTAACTGGAGCGCAGAGTTGCGCAGGTACGAGCTGAACCGGAGTCGGTGTCGCCGCCAGCCCGAGCTGATGGCAGAGAGGAGAGAAATAATGACGGTAAACATGCCGCCTTTTACCGCACACAAATACATTAGCTGCGGGTAGCTGTTTATTTAGACGATCCTGCGTGAAAACACAAAAGGGAAAAACACTCAAATTGGGACATGTAATGGCCGCTCTAAAGTGGCTGTGATATGACGTCTGTGGCTCGGCTGTGACCACTGTGATATAAAGTAAATAGACGGAATTGGGATTTGGAAAAAGGGATAAAAAAACTGTATAATATGAAAAGTTCAACCATTCTCCATCATAGATATAGTAATCTAACATAAGTTAGTATCATTACCAATTTTTATTGATGCTTATTGGCTTCAGAATTTTTCAAATTCTCGCTATTCAACATTCTTTTGGCAGCTAAGAACGATGATGGCGGATCTTACCGACATTGCACTCAAAACAAATGGATTCTTGACTTTGATGGAAGTCGACAAGTGATGGCTAGGTGTGTAGCTCTTTAGTGTTGGTAATTAGTTCCCTTGTGGTCCTGAGATCCCGAGAGCGATGCCGTCTGGAGCTATGCTCCTGGTAGGTTCACCCATGGCGGTAAGGTCGAGGGGGAGGTCCCTGAGCAAAGAGCAATCCTCAAGACCTCAACGGTGGAACAGGCGGAAGATGATGGTTGACATTAGGGGAGCATCACAATGGCTGGGAAGGCGGATGAAGGCTGCAGCAGAAAAGGGTCCCCAGTCGTCTTGTACTCCATGCCACTGGATCCTGACCCAGATCTGTCAAGGACCGTTTGGTGGCTGTCCAGTCAGCTGTGTAGTCTCCCCACGCTAAACAAAGTCACGCACAGGCCTCCAAAAAGGGAATCCACCTAACATTCCAGATTCGTGGAAGTCCTATGTCGACCAGCAAGTGGCGACGGGGGCAGGATTGTGAGATCTGGAAGCCCCTAGTCATGAGCCGGCACATTAGGCGGTGGGTGGTAGATTCAGTTGATGGGCTTTTGGAACGAGGCAGAAAGAGCCCTTTGGCAGCTGCACTCACGACTGAGGAGCCTTCTTTAGGATCCACTCTGCTCACCCCACCTGGGGAAGGGGCTAGAAAAGGTGCCCTAAAAATAGCCTGCCTCAAACTATAGCCTGACTGGATTACCGCATCCAGAGCGATCACCACAAGCGGACAGAAACACAAAAAAATGAATTTTGGAGCCTGGAATGTGCGCATACCGATGGATAGTGCAACCAGTGACAGACCGGAGTGGAGAACCGTGATCATCGCTAGAGAACTGAGGAGATGCCTGATTGACCTAGTTGCCCTCTCTAAAACCCGAGGGGCAGACGAAGGACAACTGAAGGAGGAGAATGATCGCTACACTTTCTTCTGGAAAGGAAAAGCTGCTGATGAGCCCAGGATCCATGGTGTTGGATTTGCCATCAGGAACCAGCTCATCCATCACCTCTCTGAAGTTCCTGTGGGGATCAGTGAGCATCTCATGACTATCCGTCTGGTGCTTACCAACCACCAGATGGCAACAGTTGTGAGTGCCTACGCCCCTACTTTAGACTCTGAAGAGGAAGTAAAAGAGACCTTCTATGCCTGCTTAGATGAGACACTGTCAAGAATCCAGGGAGGATAAGATTATTCTCCTAGGAGACTTCAATGCCAGGGTTGGCCGGGATCAACACCTCTGGAAGGGCACTATACAGTAGGAAAGGAAAGCATCGGGAACATCAACTCCAATGGAGTTCTGCTTCTCAGCAAATGTGCTCAGTACGACCTCACCATCACTAACACTCTTTTTCACCAGAAAAACAAATTTAAGGCATCTTGGAGACACCCCTGCTCCAAACAGTGGCATCTCATTGACTATATCATTGTATGAGCCAGCTACCACTGTGACATGAACATCACAAGGGCTGATCGATGTAGATGACTGCTGGACAGATCATCACCTCATTCACTCCACGATGTCCATCAAACTCAAAAAGAAGAGGAGGGTTCAAAAGAAGCAGATCCGGCCAAGACTAAACCTTGAAAGCCTGGATGAAACTGCCACGCAGCTGCGACTTCAGGCCTCTCTGGGCGAAAGCCTCCAACAGCAATCCTGATGACATCGAAGAGCACTGGAATCTGCTCAAAGCCACTATCCTCGATACCTGTAAAACCACCCTTGGGGTACATGTCCAGAAAACACCAGGACTGGTTTGATGAGAACGACAGAGATAGAACAGCTCATCTCCAAGAAAAGGAAAGCCTTCCGTGCCTGGCAAAATTATGTAACCTGCAAGGCCAAAAGAGTGGCTCACTCCAGAGCCAAGGCGGACGCCCAGAGCCAGGTGGGGATGCTTAAAAAGTCTTGATGGACAAAAAAGGCTCTGGAAATCCAGAGACTGGCAGACTCAGGTGACACCAGAGGCTTTTTCAGCGCTACTAAGGCCGTCTATGGTCCAAGCTATCGCGGCTTAAACCCCCTGCGCTCAAAGGATGGGCAGGAGATGCTGAAGGACAACAAGTCCATTAATGCCAGATGGAATTAGCACTTCCAAGAACTCTTCAACCATGACAGCACAACTGAACCAGACATTACCAGCCACATTGCCCAGAGTCCCATTAGAGAAGACATAGGGGAATCTCCCACCATCACAGAGTTTCAAGATGCCATCTTGAACAACATCTAAGAACAATTCCACCGGTCCAGATGGGATCCCAGCTTAGATCTTAAGGAAGGTGGACCGCAGCTCCCGTACCACATCCATGCCCTACTCCTCAAGGTCTGGGAAAAATAATAACTTCCCTCAGAGTTCAGGGATGCTCTAATAGTGACCATATTCAAGAAGGGGGACAAGGCTGAATATGGAAACTACACGGGCATTTCGCATCTCCAAACCGACTGCTACCACTGTCTGAAGAAGTACTCCCAGAATCACAGTGTGGCTTCCGCCCATCCAGAGGTACAGCAGACATGATATTCACAGCACGCCAATTCCAGGAAAATAAAGGCAGCGTTTGTACATGCCTTTCATAGACCTGACAAAGGCCTTTGACACGGTAGACCGCCAGGCTCTGTGGAGAATACTATCTAGATACGGCTGCCATGATAAGTACATCAGATTATTGTGGCTTCTACATGACAGCCTGTCAGCCACAGTGATCAGCAGCAGCCGCTCTGAGTCCGAGCCCTTCACTGTGGAAACGGAGGTCAAACAGGGATGTATCATCGCACCCACCCTGTTTGCCATCTTCATTGCTGCCATACTCCACCTCATTGGCAAAGAGCTGCCACAGGGGATCCCAATCCTGTACAGAACTGACGGCAGGCTCTTCAACCATAATAGGTTCAAGGCCAAGAGTACCTGAGAGCCCTGGAAAACACCACCAAAGATCCTTACGAAAGATTCTAAGAATCAGCTAGGAGGACAGAAGCACCAACTTCAGCATTCTGGAAGAAACCAACATGACCAGCATCACATGCAGTACAAACTCCGATAGACAGGTCATGTCATCCGCATGTCCAACAAACGTCTCCCCAAACAGATCCTGTACTCCCAGCTGAAGGAAGGTCAGCGAGCCCCCAGCAGGTAGAGGAAACGTTTCAAGGACAATATCAAGACCAGAAGAAATTCCACATTGCATCGAGCAACTGGGAGCAGTGGACAGGTGCTCCGGGAAGAAATCCGTGCAGGAAGGAGCTGCACGTCATGAAATGGAACTCCTCCGTGCCACAGAGACAAAGCAACAGCACCGCATGGAGAGAGAGAAAAAGGCTCAACCACCACCAACCACCACCACTCTCCCCTGCCCACACTGATATAGCGATATTGAAATTGCTCACACACAGTTTTCAGTAGGGCTGGGTATCGGGCAGGATCTCACGATTCTATTCAATATAGATTAAATCCGTTATTGATGATTTGAAGTAGTTGCTCAGTCTCTGGAACTCCCTCCCTCTGGACTTAAGGTCATTGGAAAAGCGGCTAAAGAACAGGTGGGTCTTAGGATCTTTAGTTTCTGTCTGTAATGTGTCTGTTTTTTTAGGTGACTACATTTACATTTTTTTTTTTTTATCGTGAAGCACTTGCATGTGTCTTGAGAGGTTTTATCTAAATACATTTTACTTACTTACTAGACGGCTCACGTTATGATTGTATATCGATATATTGACATTTTATACACAGTGAGATTTGCTACCGCCTTCATCATCTCAGGTGCATAACAAAAATATTTCATCAAACAAATTCAGCCTAATACAGAAATTAAACATCATCATTAGTTTGTGATTATGGCGGTATTAAATGTAAGCAGAAAATTGTTGCATAACTTCCAAACAAATAATTGATATCACATTTATTCATTCAACATTAATTCAACATTCTGACAAGAGAATTGAATTGGAGTATTGATTTTCTTAACCCTGCCCATGGTTTACAGTCTCCACATGATAAATACACAACACAAATAAAATGTTGAAAACACATGCACAAACACATGCAGTATCTCACACACACACACCAAAACACACAGACTCTGAGGCAGTCAAACACAGATACACGGGGGGCCGTTATCCCATTCTGGCGGCTCTGGCAGCCAGTGGAGTGTTGAAGTGTGAGATGGAGTTGAGCCTCCAGCCGTGGCCTCCACCCATGCAGCCATGCTAACGCCCTTATAGACAGACCATATAGCAGCCCATTATATCTGCCATACATTACTATCACACACACACGCACACAACCACACACTTACACACACACACAATGCCATGCGTGAAGGGTGTCCTGCTGCTAGGCCCATCTGGGGCTCCTGAGTCACGGCCCTGGAA
>OMKR01063667.1:5249-15452 GCA_900302355.1 Cyttopsis rosea
GTGTCTACGTGTCAGTCACCACGCGGTGCCCTGTGGATTTCTGGGTAATTTGCTGAGTCCACACTGGGAAAGGAGTCATACCCTTGCAGTAAGAAACTCGACCTCGATCCAAAACTTGTGTGAGAAAACCTAAACTTATACTGTTACTAATACTTTACATGATAATGGAAAAAGGGTAATGTGCTTTCACAACTTTGTACATTAATATCTCAAGCAAAGTTTAGATAAGTTAAAATATCTAAAAATTCTATATGAATAACAAGATAATATTGTTTAATATAGTATATATATATATTTACATATATAATTATATGTAAATGTCCATTTATTGCATTATGGCCTATCTCAGTGTCATAATGTACTCACTTAAAAAAGGGAAAAAAAGAGATTTTGGCATATTGAGGAAAAATGTTCTACCAAAAGAAATGATTTTGTTATTATGAAAACAAGTACAATATTATTTTTACCAGATAAATTTGATAAGAACAATCATAGTGGGAGGAGGGATGAAGATGCGTGCTGGAGCTGCAGTTTGCAAACTGACCATCCAGCCAGCCGCCAAATTTAAGAAAATAATATTTTGATGAGAACGTCTCTCGCCAACATGCATGAGCTGAAAACAAAGCAGCAGTGACAGCTGTAACTATGGCAACGACCAACTTTGAAGCTCATCCTGAATTAAAACTCATCATTTGTTATCTGCTGTTTATTTGGCTTCAACGAGGACAGCTATGCCGTAAAGTGGGTCTTTACTCAAAATCACATTTTGCGAACCATTCATTGATACATTTTAAGCAATATGATCCAGCAAAACCAGCAAATACCTCCAATAAGCGAAATTGATCTGAGAAGTGAGTGTTATGACGTAGAATTGATCCTTAAAATTCATAAAGCAAAGATCCCGATATGTTGTATTTCCTAGGCCCCGCCCCCAATATCTCAGAGCCACGCCCACTCATCTGTTTAAATGTAACGACAAGTAACAGCAGTTGTCGCTGTGGGGGTCGTGGAGTCGTCCTGTTACCGCGGAGACAGAAGAGAGCCAGCATTCCAAGAGTTAACAGTGGCTCGGTCGATGAGGGGGCGTGTCCTACGATCGCCTGGTCACGCCCACCCCACTAGAGCCCTGTGTCGCTGTCGTACAGAGCGCCCAGCTTACCACCATCTTGTTGAGGGAGACCCAGCAGTCGGAGGGGAAGTCCTGCAGCATGGGGACCAGGAACTGGAGGCAGCCGTCCCAGTGGCACAGCAGCAGCATCATCCCGATCAGGTTGAAGATCCGCATCACGGCGCTGGCCAGGTCATAGGTCATGTGGAAGATCTGCCAAACACAGGAGGGTGGAGGGACGAGGAGGGATGGGTGAGGGGTCGCTGGGAATCAATTACTGATATTAACTTTGAGTTTGATTGATTAAGCAACAGCAAACTCAACAATTATTGAGTCATTAGTCATTATTGATAATCTTTCAAGTATCTGTGGTTACGTAAGTATATTAAATAAACATTTGACTTTTACTCAGCAAATATACTTACTTTCTCTACTTTTTACTCTACTACATTTCTAACACAGTCTCATTACTCTGTTATTCTTTCTTTCTTTTTATCAGGATTTATATCGATATAAAATAAAAACTAAATGAAGAGCAATCAATCCACTGAACCAAAAAATAATAATCACATTGCATAGTCCTGTTATATCAGGGCACTGGATATGACATGGTTTACTTTTAATAAACCTATATTATGTGTCATGGTGTCAATTATTTGCCAACATGGCCAACAATCAATCAAGAAAATCGCTTTGTGTGGATGTTTTGTCTATTTATGCATATATTGACTTCTAAATTGAAGTATTGACCTGTTTACTCAGTATTTATCAGGGTGAAATTTTATTTTCAGTACAGTCGAGATTTGATAAGAACAACGTTTTTAACTGGTTAGAATTGGTTCAATATGAATTTGGTGATATGAGCCAGATCCCAAAAGACATATAGTCAATATGCCGTACAAGCTATTTTTAAACTGGAGTTAAATTTTTGTTATTGATCCGAGCCACTCAAAGTCATATCCCAAAGTCTTCACAAACAGACAAGTTGCCATCAGGTCCAAATAAATAGCTTTTTAGATACATATTCATACAGATTCTGCTGACAAATGGAGACAAACTTTCACAAAAGCTATATCTATAAACTGCCTTCAGACTTTCAAATGAGCAAGCGTACTTCACGCCAGGGTCCGGTAGAAACTTGTCACAATTATTATGTAGAATTTCGCCTCCAAGGAAAAGAGAAAGGAGGAACTTTTTGTCTGTTTTCCTCTCCAGCGCACGTGGTCCAGGTAGACGATGCTGTGGCTTTCCTGGCCGTTTGCCAGGCCTTGTCACGACTCTGTGCGCGTGTGTGTGTGACATGAGTAGGTGTCTGGAAATCCCGGCTTTGTTGCACCAATTTAATGCTTCCGTAAATCATAAACAAAGGTTCCTTCCCCACCTGAGACGGGACGACTGTCCTACATGGGAACTAGGCCAGACACTGTGCCTGTGTCTGTACTGTCTGTGCGACTGTGCGTCTGTGTGTGGCCGTGCAAAGTGGTGTGTATTTGTTTGACTCTGTGTGTGCAGTTTGTGTGCCTGCATGTCTGTGTGTATGTGTATGTGAGTAGTGCTGATGGCCCTTTGGTCAAAAAAACAGCGAACTGCCCTCTAGGTGCCCCTACTGTAGAGAAAATGGTCTAAAGTGCCCTGTAGGTTGCCCCTATGTGAGAGAAAGCCCCCCCGAGGGCCCGTTTAGAAGTGCCCCGAGACCAGAGTCTAGCATGATGGAGCCCTGGTGGCGTGATGGTTCAGTCGCTGCCGTCTTAGACGTCTATTTAAAGTGGCTTATTTTTCTTCTACACAGACATGACAACTCATTTGCTTATCACATCTCTCTACAACAGTCAACTGAAATGTTTTAAAGCTTCAACCGCGTGCCCCCCTGGTGACTTGGACGGAAAAATTGGGGCTGTGACGGCAGCACTGAAATGCAGTCTGAACCCATCACACTACAGAGTCCCGCTGGGTTCCAGCTTCTCTGAGATGATGCTGACTTCCACCCCCCCGATGATAGAGAAAACATAATTAAGTGCCCCCTAGACAGAGCATCCCCACGATAGATAAAACATTGTGTTGTGCCCTCTAAGGTGTCCTTCAGATAGATCTTATGCTGCTGTCCGTTGAGAGGGACAGCCCGGTTGACCGCAACAAGGACATTGTTACGGTCAAGGTCATGGTCTCCTCCTGGAGGAAATGGTGTTTCAGGTGTTCAGAATAATCAAAATGACCCCTGCCCCTAAAATGCTCTGTGCATACCACTGAAAGTGTGTGTGTGCGTGTATTTATTTGTGTGTGTGAGTGTATGTGAGTATGTATGTGTAAACCTTAAATTCAAACAGAATATTTTCTGAGTCTAATATCTTGATTTTTTACTTCACTTCACTTTCTTTGTCCTTTTACTGTTTAGGAGCATGGTGTGCACTGACCAGGGGTTACCGAGGCAGGAGAGGAGGAGGCGGGAACGGAGGTCCCTGCCCTGTGATTAGAGAAGCTTTTTCCACAATGATTAATGAGCCGCTGGGACCCGTGTTCCCCCCTGACAGCAGAGAGGCACCTGGGCATGTGTCACTGTCGCAACACGATCTGGGTCAGAGCGCGTCGCTGCGACCAGAACCCAAAGTCTGGAGAACACGGATAGAGGGCTCTCTGCTGCTCTACATGACAGAGTGGTCAAACAGAAGTCAGGCCGTTCCAAGGAGAGAAGGATGGAACAAACAGTGGAGCCGACCACTTCATTTTTTATAGATGCCTCGTTCCGAGCAGAGCCAATATTTAGCGAGATAGATAGATAGATAGATAGATAGATAGATAGATAGATAGATAGATAGATAGAAAAAAACAGTAAATACCATTCTATTTTACATGCATGCAATATGCTTAAAACACATTATTATTTCTGTATGAATCTGTTAATAGGAAAAAAATGATTATATAGGTGTTTAGCTTAGTATTAATTCTCAACTTAAATAGCGGTATGAAAATGTTTCACATCCAAATCATTTGAATATGCTTCAGAAAGCATTGATACATTTACAAGCAATGGTTCTCAATGTGGGGTCTGAGGACCCCCCAGGGGTCCTTCAAGAGATCCTAGGGGGTCCCCATCAAAATGATGAGGGGGTGGGTGAGTGACAGTTTATGTACATGCTATTTTATGCAATAAATCTTTTTTTAACTCAGCTTTAAGACTCGAAGAGGAACGGCGAGCTGCTAGTCTTTGTGTCGGGCGTAGTCACTTATCTTATTACTCGTCTATAAATACTCTGTCTCTGCATAACATCGCTCCGGCTCAGGAAACATTCCTCCTCTGGCGTCCAGACGCTTGATGGAAGCTGACTTCTGCGTGAACGTGCGCCTTCTCTTCTCTAACGCTTAACCCCTGTTATCTTGGCCGAGCCACAATGAGATCGTCCACACGTCAACAGTCATGCATGTGCGTGCAGATTACACACACACACACACACACACACACACACACACACACACACACACACACATGTTATACACATGTGTGCACAGGTTGGCTGTAACCACTATAGGTTTGGACTAAAATCCTCTCCTTGTTTGGACTGGGGCTTTGCTGAGCCGTCATCTGAAGCACTAAGATCATCTTTTGGGAAATCCGGGGTTCGGCTCAGCTGAACGGGGCCAATCAGAACGAGGCCAAACAGATTTGAACCGAGTTGAGAGGAGCAAACTCAACTGAGCTAAGCTGATCGCGGGGAAGCTGAGCGGAGCTGAGTCGCCGTCAGGGAGGAGCCGGTTACAAGTGAATGAATCAGTAATTACAGGGGCTATCAAATCCAAATTAAAACCCTGCAATTAAATTTTTTAAAACAGTGGTTAGAGTTGGAGAGTTGGAGAAGTTAAAGGACCAGTGTGTAAGATTTAGTGGCATCTAGCGGAATGGACTTGGCAGAAATGGAATATAATATTCATAAGTATGTATTAATTAGTGTATAATCCCATGAAAATAAGAATCGTGTTTTCGTTACCTTAGAATGAGCCGTTTATATCTCTATGACCCTTCCACGGAGGCCGCCATGTTGCACCGCCATGTTTCTACAGTAGCCCGGAATGGACAAACCAAACACTGGCTCAAGGGCCTTTCGCATTTTTAGCGCGTTTCGCGGCTTCTCCTACACGCTTGGAAGGGGGGAAATTGCTCCCCTGCAATTCCTAGGGCTACCCCTAGTGGACCGTGGACCCCAGTTCGGGAACCCTTTGGATATAAAAAAAAAAGTCTGTGTAACATGAAGCCTTTCATATTTAAACGCCTGTAATTCGATTGTTGGTTAAAAAGTATTGTAGCAGAATTATAAAGAATTGATGTACTTTGAAAACTGGAAACGGCAGCTCTCAGCGCCGCCGCTGTCCGTAAAGCTGCAAGTCATTTTGGGTTAGCGAGCAGCCTCTTAGCTTGTGAGTTACGGACTTAAACGAGAATATCGGTTCACTATCTATTGAAATCAACAGTTTTCCGAGGAGACATTACTAAACGACAGGCGTCAAGAAAATGAACAGCGTTAAAAATGTCGTGCCTTAACAAGTTATTAACACGTTAACTTTGACAGCCCTCGTTCATAGGCGATTTTCCCTCAAGTGACTATCTTGTTGTGTTGGCTTCGCAAGTGTTTGGTGTTGCTCTTCATCCAGGTGTCGGCTACACTGTCTATTCCGCTGTGGCAGATTGTGCTGGGGAAGCTGGGAAAACACATGACCGTTTTCATTGGCTGCTCTGTAAGTTAACCCTCGACAACATTACATTACGTGAGGCTTTTGTCCAAAGCGACTTACAATAAGTACATTTTGTCGGTAGTATCGAACCGTAACCCTAGGAATAAGCAGCATTTGTAGAGTGAGCGGAGTTAGAGATTTTCTTTTTGCAACAGGAAAGTAAGTTAGAGGGGCAAGAGATCCTCATGAGAGACAGGTCAGTGCAAGTAGGGTCCAGGTGTAGTCTGAAGAGATGGGTCTTCAGTCTGCAATGAAAGATGGGAAGCCACCCAGCCGTTTTGACAGAAGGGGGGGAGCTCATTCCACCATTGTGGCGCCAGGGATGAGAAGAGTCCCGAGTGGGATGAGGAAAACCTGCATGAAACCTTCTTCCTTGTAAAGTTTTGAATGCAAAACCTGTGATGACATCAGTTTTTCTGTCCTCTGTATGTTTCTCAGCTTTTTTCACCCGCCGTGGTGGCCGCTGTGTATGTCCAACACAGCCTGCCTGTCTTCATGACCATGAATGTCATTTTAGGAGCTAGTCTCGGAACAATGTATCTAATTCCCTGGTTAGTTGAATTGATCTATCTTTCATGTTACATATTATCTTACTGTATACTGATATTGTATTGTATCGAAGTTGTTAAAATGTCTGCCTCTCTGCCCAAAAGGTCAATGTTGCCAGATGTGGTGGATGACTTCAAGGTGAAGAACCCCAGCACTAAAGACCTGGAACCTGTCTTCTACTCCTGCTTTCTTTTACTTTGTAAGGTTGGAGGGGGACTGGCTCGTGGAATTTCCACCTTGGTGCTAAAGTAAGTTGCCTGCACCTACTTATGCTAGGGTCACACCGCCGCCCGTCGCTGCTCATTTGCATAAAGTTGAAGTCTGCTCAACTTCCCTTGTCGCCGTGAAGCCGTGAGCTTGTCGCCGGTCGTAGCTCCGTCCCTTGCAGCTCCCTTTGAAATGCATTGCAGCCTATCGCTTTGCCCATGTGTGCCGGCGGTGTGACCATACCGATACGATGTTGTTGTGCACAGAAGACACAGAAGCCTGATCTTTTGATCTCAGGTACATAAGTGTCCTTTCCCTTTTGAGTTTTGTAATATGGCCTCCCGCATGGTTTTAAAGCCTTCATAAATTCCAACAAAGGCATTTCTGTTTGAAAAACGCACATTGGTTTTGACTGGGTTGGTCGTTCCTCCAGTGCATGCTTTGTTTCTGCTCTTCTTTTGTAGCACTTCACGTGAGACTTCACATTTTTTAACATTTGTTCTCAGGTTTGCAGGATTCAAACCAGGCGCCTGCGAAATATTCCCAGTAGTGATCACGACCCTGAAGATACTTTTTGCACCCGTCGCCGTAGTTTTCTACTTCATCGGGATGCTGATCTTTTGCTTCTACCCAATCAATGAAAAGAAACGTCAGCATATAGAGAGAGATCTGCACAGAGCTATGTGAGTATCCTTTCTGTCCATCTGTAATAAATAAGTAAACGTAATAATAATAATATAATCATGTATTCTTTATTTTTGTCAGGATGGAAGATGAACGTGTTACCATGGATGCTTCTTCCTCCTAGAACTATAAGTACAAAGTTTACAGCGGGTTCTGGAGGTTTCACTTCAGGCCATTTTATTATGCATGTAGATTAACTCTGCTTTATGTTTCTATTGTGATTTTGATTTCAATTAATACATGTGAAGGCATTCTTTACTGCTACAACAGAAATTAATGGAGGTATTGGTGGTCATGGAGCATTTTGTAGTTGAAGTTATAAAATCAATAAAATAATTCTCATCTGGGTTTCACCTCTGCTTCCTTAAACAAGAGCAGCCATTGCTGTGCCTTTTTTACAAAGAGAATCTGCATTTGGGTGAAATGTCAGTTTCTTATCAATGATGGCCAACACTTTTATGGCTTGACCCTCTCTTTCTCAGACAAAAGATAGACAATAACGCTGTTATATTTCACATTTCACAATGTGCCTGTTTTCAGTATTGCTGTGACAGTCCCATTAAAATAAAAATCGTGTCTTCGTTACCTTAGAATGAGCTGTTTATATCTCCATGGGGGCTGGAGCCCCTTCCAAGGAGTCCGCCATGTTGCACTGCCATGTTTCTACAGTAGCCCAGAAGGGACAAACCAAACACTGGCCCTAGAGAGGGCCTTCCGCTTCCGCTAGCTCACTAATTTAAGCTTGACTTAAGGTTGATTGTTTGCTGAATATGAATATGGATCCAATTTCCCGCTTGAAATACCCTCTAGCTATGATCTGCTGTAGCTGAATCTTTTTTTTTTTTACCATGTCTAAGCTGTTCATTACCCTAAATCAGAGTAAATTGAGATAAAAGTGACTATCACCTATACATGTGCAGTATGCCAATCAGAAATTGTATTTCTAAGGAAGGAGTTCTTTGTACGTATTTTCAAAGTCTTAATATATGAAGAGTAGAGGTAAGGTAGATCTGGAATCGATTTTTGTTGGATGCTTATCCAAGCCGGGGGCCCTGTAGAAGAGAAATAAAACGTTGCTGAAGTCAGCTGGGCAGCTATAATACCATGATTGGGGATTTGAAACCTGCCCCTTTCATAGGGTAGATGGAGTATCTTAAGTCTAGCTTTCTTATTATTCCAGACTAAATAACTAAATAATTTGTTCAGGTAACCCCATTCTGTCATACCGAATGCCTGACACGCATCCAATGACAGTATTGCTGTGTCTTTTGCAATATGTCTCTCATGTGGTATATTCAAGACTCTTCTAATATTGTGATAACCTTGTCTTTTTTGTACAAAACCTTGTTGATCATCCAAAACCAATTGAGGAAGATACTGATCTAATCTTCTAGAAAGCGCTTTAGAAAGGATTTTTGTGTCACATCCCATTAAACTAATTGGTCTGTAAGATGAGCATTAAATTGGGGTGTTTGCCTGGCTTTAATATTAGGGTTATGATAGCTAATCTTAACGAATTTGGGAGAGTTCCTTTGATAAACTATTTTTCATCCATGTCAAGAAGTGGCCTTACAAGTTTCCCTTTCAATTTTTTGTAGAACTCTATAGGTAGCCCATCAGGTTCAGGTGCTTTACCACTGTTTATATTTACTATAGCTTCACAAAGCTCCTCTCTTGTTAATGGAATATTTAGAGTCGTTGTTCTCATTCATGGTTTCCAAGCTCTAGGCTTCAGCTTCTACTGGTTCTTCAAGTCTTTGTTTTTAAAGCATCCATCCACATCAAATCATCATCCCAGCCGCTGATGATTTAACACCGCCATGTTGTTCCAGTCGTTTTCGTATGAACACAGATCAGACTCGTGCAGGCATAAGATGGGAAGCATTTAAAGCTTACATTAGGGGTGTGATGATAAGCTATACAAGCTTTAAGTCAAACACTCACTATAAAGATCAATCTCAAGGTTAAAATTAAAGCTCTGGAGTTAGGCCTATACATATGATAGACCAGAGAAATATAAGGTGTAAGTATAATGAGCTCTCCACTAGTAAAATTGCCGCAAATCTCCTTTGGTTGAAACAATCCTATTATGACCAAGGTGACCAAGCTGGCAAGCATCTTGGATGGAGAATTTAAAAAATGCAATCAGACAGAGCTATAAATTCTTGAAAATGGAAACAATACAGTAGATCCAGTTGAAATAAACTCCTCCTTTAGAACATTCTATGAGTCCCTTTATCGATCAGAATATCCAGATAACAGGAGGTCTTGGCAAGATTTGGGATAGGTGAAAAATATCTGAAATGATTGAAACTCTTGTATTCAGATCCGACAGCTAAGAGCGTAACAAATAACCTGATATCCCAACCTCTTAGTCTGCACAGAGGCACGCGACAAGGCTGCCCCCTATCCCCTCTCGTATTCTTGTTTGCTATTGAACCACTGGCATTGGCAGCATCCAAGAATCTTGGCTGTGAAGCAACATCTATCCAAACACTTGTTAGTCGAATCAAATCCTTTGGGGGATTCTCCAGATACAAGGTTAATAATTCAAAATGTGAGATACAAAACCCAGAGGTGCTCACCCCCTGTTCAGCTACTCAGGAGGGTTTTATATACTTAGGAGTCAAAATTGTCCCGGAAATCGACAATATAGTCTCCCTCAATTATGACCCACCCCATAGTACAGTCCGTAACTGAATCTCTGAATAGATTGACGGCAATTCCCGTCTCCATGTTAGGCCGTATAATATTCTTAAGATGTCAATTCTGCCCAAAAGTCTTTATCTATTTCAATCTATTCCTCTCCCACTTTCACAAACATTTTTTTGCAACGTTGTTCTCAAATTTCATATGGAACAACAGGCATCCAAGACTACGGCTCTCCCTATTGCATCCGCCTTATGATAGGGGCGGGGGGGGGGGGGGCTTCA
>OMKR01063671.1:0-13480 GCA_900302355.1 Cyttopsis rosea
GCGCCCACGGCGCCGCCATGAAGAGGTGCGCGCTGTGCCACTTCCCATCGCTGACCGTCCTCCTGCTGCTCACGCTGACCGTGGACAAGCCCTCCCCGGGCTCCTCCGCCCCCCCGGCCGTGCTGTGCACCTCCATGAAGAGCAGCCCGTCCTTGACGGAGAGGGTGATGAAGGTCGGGCCCTTCTCCGCGTGCAGGATGGCCGCGTGGCGCTTCCTGGTGCGCAGGCTCAGAGACACGCTGGTTAGATTTCGCTGGATGCATCCGTTACCCCGGTAGGACAGGATGCTGCTGTCGTTCAGGAAGGTGGCGTTGGAGTAGCCTGGAGGTGCAGAGGAAAGCAGAGGAGAAGGAGAAGAGGTTAAACCTTTAGTAGCTTAGGAGGTGGAGCAAGTCATCAAATTGATTGTTTGTTGTTGTTTGGATTACTTGGCTCCTCCTTGCAAAAAGTCTTCCGGTTTCATTGAGGAAGAGACCAAACCCCTCACTGCACCGGATCGGCTGCTTTCAACAAACTTGTTAAACAGCGCACAACAATGCAATATGCTAATTTGATAATTGATGCTCTTCTTAAAGGTGCAGTGTGTAGAATTTAGCGGCCACTAGTGGTGAAGTTGCAGATTGCAACCAAGTGAATTCCCCTCCGTGTAGGAGAAGCTGCGGTGGCCACGAAACTTGCGAAAAACACGAAAGTCCCTCTCTAGAGCCAGTGTTTGGTTTGTCCGTTCTGGGCTCCTGTAGAAACATGGCGGTGCAACATGGCGGCCTCCGTGGAAGAGGACCCCACTCCTTATGGAGATATAAACGTCTCATTCTAAGGAAACGAAAACGCAACGATTCTTATTTTCATGTATTATACACTAATTAATACATACTTATGAATATTATATTCCATTTCTGCTGAGTCCGTTCTGCTAGATGCCAATCAATTCTACACACTGCGCCTTTAAATCCTCCAAGACGGACAGATGAGTCCATTTATAGGAAAAGAAAACTTCTGTGATGTCACATAGCAGGGACTTTATGGCCAGACGGGCAGCTATGCAAATCATCACTAATCCCTTACAAAAAGGCCAATCTGGCCTCGCTCCAGTCCTGCTTCATAAAGCACATATTGCACACGAAGATTAAGGCCAGGATACAATTATGCATGTCGTGTTAAACACTGGCTGAGAGGAGACACACGAACATTCACCGAAAGCAAAGTCAAAGATTAGCCGGGATACATGCAAGCCTAATTTGTGAACACCTTGATTTCTTAGACCTGGATATATATATAAATAATTGAATAAATCAATAAATCAATCAATTCAATAAATACAATAAATACAATAATATTTAATGTAATTAAATGTAATAAAATGTCATTTCAAAAATATATATGTTACGTTGTTATTATGTCTAACCCGTAACTGTCATTCCAATAATTCCAACTGTAATGTCAATATGTGACAACCACAAATAACATCACCATGCATTTTAAAGAGAGGGTTGTTGTTTACAATATTGTTTTGCTTTGTAAACAACACAGCCGTCTGATTTACAGAAGAATCTGAGATGTTCTCCTGTTTATGACGTGATCAGAGTCGTGCTGAGCAAGTGAACTCACACTCGTATCCCTGGTTGAGGACCAGCCTGCACTCTGCGTCGCTGGGGCAGGGGGAGAGCTCGCACCAGCGGACCTCCTCACAGCGCCACCCTGCTGTGTGGGGTGGGCAGGTGCAGGCGAAGTCGTCCCACAGAGAGAAGCACAGGCCTCCGTTAAGACACGGGTTCCTCTGAAGAGGGAAGAAACAGAGAACTTATGAACTTACCAAATATATTTTTTTAAATGACGGAAGTAAGTGGACAGATGTGAATTATAGGAAAACTCGGATATAAGCCGGAGCAATCAGAGCGGGGCCATCGCAACTAAGTTCTTTGGTGACTGCAATTGCCCCAGTACCTCAATTATCGACAAATAAGGCATCAGCCAGAGGTGAAAAATTTAACTAACTTTAAAAGTCCTTCCATGTTTTTGCTCCAACCATGCACTGATCCAGAGGGTTTCACTCATCAGTTGGACCTCTGGGTTGTGCCAATTAGCAGATCCACATGGTTGATTCAAAATCCCGGAGTGGAATTCTACTTTCTGAACACACATTTTCCACCTCTGGGCGTAGGTAAAAAAAATACTGTGTTTTCCTTTACATTTAATAACTACTTTTCAACCCCCCTCTAGCGCTTCCAAGTGTTATTGTTTGCGCCGCTGTGGCAAAGACAATCGGATCACTTTACGTTTCCTCAGTGTCAAGCTCTGTGAAGAAATGATCACCACCACTTTGAGAGAGAAGAAAAATGCATGTTCACTGAAGAGGTCAATTTAAATTGTCATAATTTTAGTTAAATTTTATTTCTTTTGCTTGCGCAATCATAGACATATACTGTATACATAGACGCAGACATATATACATAGACGAAAAATCAAGACTCATTGTTTTCATGGGTGTGAACATTTGACATTATCCGCTACCTGTGTGACAGTTTATACAATTTTCTTTCCAGGAAAAGCACATCTGCAGTAAGTTACAAATAATATTTTATGATGGATGAACTATAGATCAGAGGTTCCAATTGTGTGTTTTTCCACTCACGCTGCAGACATTGTCCCCTGAGCACCCGGCGCTCACGTTGGCCATCGCTTCCAGAGGGTACGACCTCACCGCCGTGTCCAAATCAAAGAACTGCAGCCGCCTGTTGTTGATCCTCAGGTCCTGGACGCAGCCTTTGAAGTAGCCCCCGAACGCCGACGTAGGCCTCTGCTCCGGCAGACCCCCCACGTGCACCAGGTCCCCCGCCCGGACGCTGAGCGCGCTGACGTGCACGTGGCCCTGTTTCTCAGCCTCCACGTACAGAGTCATGCGCTCCCTCGCCACCACTACGCTCGCATAATGGATCTCCCCGTCGCTGACCGCGTTCTCCCCCTCCAGGCTCTCGAAGTTGTCGACCTGAACTTTGATCTTGCCGTGTTCCAGCCACATGTGCAGGTACCGGCTGCCGTTGTTGGCGAGCGCCAGCAGGAGTCCCGTTTTCCGCCGGGTGCGCAGGAAGAGGGAGACGGTGAGGTCGTGGCCCAGGTCGTCTGCGACGGTGAACGTGGCGTAGCTTTCCAAGTCCTCGTTCCCAAAACGCGCCGCCACGTGCTCTGGAACGGGAGCCGAAAGTACAGCGGTCTCATCAGGTAAAGAGGGAGCAAGCAAGCCCCAAACACAGTGGCGTTTGGTGCTTGGTTTACTATTTGAACAAGTTAGCGAGGACAAGAAGCAAACTTTCATTGTGGCTTGACCAGAGGTGGAAAATCCTGGTTCAAAAAGTAAATTTACTGTCCAGGATTTAGAGTCAACCATGTGGATTTGCAAATAAGCATCAACCCAGAGGCTTAGTGCATGGATGGAGCAAAAGCATGTCAGGGACTTTTACTTGCTGAACCTGGAATTTTCCACCTCTTGTCTTTACTTGATATCGTACAAAAAAGGAAGTAAAGTGCAGGAAATTTGAGCTGCTGTCAGCCCTCATGGATACTTTCTCCCCCAGCAGAGTCGGAAGGACATTCTGTCAAGGTGTCCTCATATTCATCAGTGTTACGTAATGTAATATCATGCTTTGTTTTTAGATACCTGGTGCTTCCATGAGCCAGGGTGCCCATGTGTTGCAGGTGAGTGAGTGAGTCAGTGCGTGCCTTCTATCAAAGTCACTGCGATTGTTAATCTGCTTTGATAGAATCAAGATGCTATAGATATCCTCCATGGATAAACCACTCCAAGGAGGACAAGACTTTGTAGGGACAAACATTGCACGGTACTTATATTCACTTAATATCTGATACACTGGTCTCCGTTTCATATAATTGTCTTTGTATTCCACCGTCTCTTTCTCTTTCTGTTTCACATCCCTAATCCAGTCATCTCTCCCTGTCTCCTTTGTCGTAACTCTTACCTGGCCTCACCTCAACTCCATAATTCTGTCACACAACAAGAGCCGGGGACGTTATTCTATTAGATGATTAACAAATGTGATCAGAGTGACCTAGTTATTCTCTCTTGATCAATCAAAGTATCTTATACAGTAGCTGTCTGGTTGATTGGCAGATCCCACTGTATGGACTTAATTAGGTAATTGGCTATAAAAATCAAAACTGCCTTAATTAAATAGTTAAACCTTTACTTTGATTTTGATTTTCACTCGTGAAGATATCTCATTTTAAAATGGGCAAAGGAGCCAATGATTTCAGCCTTAGAAGGCTTCAGACAGAACTAGAAGGTAGAAGTGACATAAAGCAGACCTAGCTTTTTGTTTTCCCTACTCTAGTTCTCAGAGGCTGTGAACATACCCTCCTCACAGTCTGGTCCCTCGTAAGGCCTCGGGCACTTGCACTGGTAGCCCTGCCACAGGTTTATACACTGGCCTCTGTTTTGGCAAGGCACGTCCAGGCAGCGGTCCCTGTGGCTGCAGCCTGGAGAGACGTTCTCCGCAGAGTCGCTCAGCCACTCTTCAGGGACCATCAGCTGCCAGTCCACGAACACGTCCCGCATGCAGCCGATGAAGGCCGGGAGGCGAGCGATGTCTGTGGGACCGTTTGAGTCCTGCAGTACTCCTCCGATGAAAGTGTTCTGGATGGGCGACACCAGAGCAGCCAGAGCTGCATTGATCGGGGCCACTAGATGGCAACCTTCGCTCTCGCAAACCCCTGTGTTGTCCAACAGCCTGAGGCTGAGCAGCCTGTTACCCAACACAGCCTCCACAGCGTGCCATTCTCCATCTGTCACATTGAGGGGAAGCTCCAGCGCCTGGCTCTGGCTCTTCATCTCTGTCTCTTCTCCGGCCAGGGTCTCTTTACTCAGTATGAGACGCAGCTGCCCCCCGTCCAACTCCAGGCTCAGCCACAACTCCCTGCCACGGCGCTGGAAGAGCATCGCCCTGGGCACAACAGTCCGAAAGCTCAGGGTGATGTTGCAAGAGGCCTCCGAGTCCACCAGGGGGCTCTGCAGCAGCAGGTAGCCGCTGCGCTCGAAGGAAAAGGTGGTGGGGGTCTGACAGAGGGGTCCAGTGAAGCCGGGGCGGCAATAGCAGGAGTAGCCGTGGGTGTCATCCACTAGGAAAGGCATGCAGCTGCCCTGGTTCTGGCACCGGTGGCCCTCACAGCCGACCAGCTCCACGGTGCAGTCCACGCCTCCGTACAAGACGCCATCTTGGCTCTGGCTGAGGCAGCGGCACACATAGCCGCCCACACGGCTCTCACAGCTGCCGCCATTCTGGCACGGGATGGGGTCACATTGATCTACCAACTCCTGGCACAGCGTGCCTGTAAAAGACATATACAGTTCATCATTTCCATTCAAAGTATTCCAAAGTTTCCTGTAATGAAGGTGACAAAGACGACTTCTAGCAATCCAAATACCTTTGTCTATTGTGGCGTTTGTGTTACATTACTCTGGTCAGGTCACTGAACATAACACCTGCTATGATTTCAGATTTCTATTATCAACAAGTCACGTTCATAAATTCTTGCTGGGCTCGTGTGACCAAAGTCTGTTGCATCATGACGCTCAATGTGCCACGAGTCCTGTGCCAGGTTCTTACTAAATCAGCGAATGCCACGGACACGGTCAATGACCTCACACGTCACATGTCACACCCTCTAAATATTTCCATCCTGTGTTTATCTGTAAGATGTAAAATGTGTGTATGCCATGGCCAAAGCTATGGTTTTCAATTGTGAAAGGTGAAATCTAAATGGGAAGCATAGTTTTTCCTCTGTATGACAACACCTAGGAAGCGATATGAAACGGGTAATCATAGTCACTGCCATCAAATTGGATGAACAAAATGACAGGTGGTACACTACATATCTAACTAAATATCTACACACAGGTCACAACATAGTGAAATCTGTGTTACCTGTTCCGAGCCACAGAACACCCCAGACCCATGGTGTGAGCATCCACATCATGCCGGCACCGTTTCCACCACAGTAACTACGCGGTCGTCTAGGGGCACCATGCTACTCTGCGTTCTGTCAAAGCTGCGGCTCACGTCGGCCATATCCCAGCGGAAGCCCGCTCCTCGTCTACCTCCCTACAGCCACGGAGGAGGCGTAGAATGCTTCCAGTCAGGAGACCGGCAAAGCCAGATCCCGGGGATTAAACTAATGCTATTTAGCCACCTTGCTGGGGGGGAGGGGGGTGCCAGTGGCAACTGGTAAGGAAGTCAATTTTAGAAACGTTGCCAACAGGACTTCACCTGTGTCGCTACTGTAGGTCACAGGGTTGTGTAAGCGGGAAAACTAGAATACTACGCTCCTGAACACAAAATTGTCTGTACATCTGAATTAGGCAAAGACACACACATGTATGATGAGCAATAGTTTGTGTCTTTATAATGTGTTTTTGGTATTTTGTATAACCTTTGCATAAGTATTATACTCTTGAAGCTCTTGTATAATCCTACATCTTTGAATGGAAATGACTGTCAACCTTAAGGCCTCATGACAATGTATGGCCCTTAATGGAATCGGATGGACCGGAGTACTACGGGGGGTAAAGGGGTGATTTTAATCAGTCCTCACAAGGTACAGTAGCAAACACACCCGTCAGTGTGTTGCCCCAATTTTTGGGCATATGTTTCAATTTCTCATGTGCCTCCAGCTCATCAGAATGACGTACCGGTGGTTCCTGGAGGGCAGCTGCAGATGTAGCCGGCGGCGTTCCGCTGGTCGTAGCGTTGCGGCAGCAGGGGCTCGCTGCCGTACAGGGCCTGCCACGAGCGCTCGATGCACCGACCTCCGTGCGCGCAGGGCCCGCTGCCGCACTCGTTGACGTCAATCTCACAGTGACGCCCCAAAAAGCCTGCGGGGGGGGAGAGGGGAGACGCAGGCGGGCAGTTCAGCTGGGATTTGCCATTCTGCAAATATTTACATCAAGCATGTGCGGTATGCATATGCACCCAGTGACGCACATATGGTCAGACATATGTGTAGGGACATGTGCTCCTGCTCGCACACACATACTGTGCACACACATTAAGTATGAGCATGCGGCACTTCAAAAATACATACACATAATGGTGTATCTATTTCTCCTACAGACGATTTTCTGTCAGTTATTTTTGTTATCCAGTAGCAGCGGCAAATTGAGGTGTTTTCTGCCTCCACAGGCACAAATTAGCTGATATTTTGTTCACATACATATTCCATAGCAGAGATGAATGCTTTAATATGAAGCCAAAACTGTGACGGACGGAGGGACAGACAGACACAGTTGTAGACAAGCCTCCCTCTTCACTTTATTGTTTGTAGAAAACCTTTATTTATTTCATATTTTGTTCTTAGCCAGAAGAGTCCTTAGCCTCAGGCTAAAACTGGACAATTCACCGTCTGTGTGTGTAAGTATGTGTGTCTGTGTCTGTGTCTGTGTGAGTGTGTGTGTGTTTGTATACTGTATACTCGCACACTTGCACACTCTATCCATGCATTATGTGCACAGTGTGACTGGAGTTTTAGTACTCCAGTACCTGGCCAGCAGTCACAGGTGTAGTTGCGTCCAATGTCCTGACAGGGGGCGCTGTTGAAGCAGGGTTCCGACCTGCAGGGTGAATCGGGCGTCTCACAGGCCGTCCCAGAGCAGTCACAGATATATCTACACACACAATAACGAAAAGGTCATTGAAGAGGTTATTACGCTGTAATGAAGAGGTTATTACGCTGAAAAGCCACGGCAAATTGACGCTGTTCCTTTTATTTGTATCTTTTGAGGATGACAAGCGTTTCACAAGTGCTCTACACGTCCTTTGAATCACTCCATTTGACTGTCTTGCACTCTGGGCTACTTACTCATTCGCCCCGTCTATGCACAGAGGCCCGTTTTGGCACGGCCCGCTCTGGCACTCGTCGTCGTTGTTTTCGCAGCTGTCGCCCTGGAAACCGGGTGGGCAGGTGCAAGTGTAGCCGCCGCCGCCATCGTCGTGGCAACTGCCGCCATTCAAGCACGGCTGTGATTGACAGTCGTCAATCCGGCGCTCGCAGGTAGAGCCTGTGTCGATCAAAGAGCAGGAACAAAGATGTCAGCGGGTCGGCGCGAGGAGGCTGGAAACCACGGGACTTTCATGTGGACGGGCTGTGATCATGTGGAAAGTGCTTTTTATTCATCTTAAAGCCATTATGTAGCCACGCTGTGAATACATGAAACATACATGTTTTCATTTCTTTATCCTTTCCATTCCCCTTTCCCCCCTAAATTACGCACTGCAGGGCATACAAATAACACATGACTGAATCAATTTCACAAGAATCTGATCATCAACAGACTGATTTACCTTTGTGGCGTCAAAAATGTAACCGAAATAAAATAACTTAATTGTTATATTGCCTGAGAGTGATGTTCACCAGAATCGTTTCAGTTAATTTATTTGTATGGTTTTTGAGAGACAATTTCCCGAAAAGGGATTAAGTGGTAGGGTCTTATCTCTAAAATTATGATAAGACTTATACACAACCACCACTAGATGGTAACTGTTGGATTAACTGATTCTGATTCTCAGAAAAAAAAAAGCTGCCGACGTTATTTACTTTTAACAAATACAGGAAGAGAGTTAGTTCAGTAGCAGACACTGCAAGTTCTAACTACTGAATACACATGCTGGTCATTTATCTGGGAAAGTGAACAAAAGCTGTCGATTTTAGAGAAAGTACTCCACGCTCGAAGAATAACTACTTACAAAAACATGGAAAATATAATTTGATTTAAAGATGAGGTGTGTAAGATTTAGTGGCATCTAGTGGTGAGGTTGCAGATTGCAACCAATTGAATTCCCAGCCGTGTAGGAGAAGCTATGGTGGCCGCGAAACTCACGAAAAACACGAAAGTCCCTCTCTAGAGCCAGTGTTTGGTTTGTCTGTTCTGGGCTCCTGTAGAAACATGGCGGTGCAACATGGCGGCCTCCGTGGAAGAGGACCCCGCTCCTTATGGAGATAAAAACGTCTCATTCTAAGGTAACGAAAACACAACGATTCTTATTTTCATGAGATTATACACTAATTAATACATACTTATGAATATTATATTCCATTTCTGCCAAGTCTGTTCTGCTGAATGCCACTAAATTCTACACACTGCACCTTTAATATTATTGAATGAAACATATTTTTTGTCTAAGGGCTGCAGTTTTTTCAGGGTAATTGAAGACTCTCAAGTCTGATAATCTGCATTGGGTCGGCATTAGTTCTAAAGTATTGAACCCAAACACACACATTAGCCAGGATGTCACGGCAACGAACAAATCTAAATCGCACTTCTCTCGTAAAAGGTAAAGAAGGTAGGAGAGCCGAACGCCATAAGCAACCAAACAAGGTGTGAAGGCCCCAGACTCATAGCTTGGGTAAAGATGGCTCCCTGGCTGCATCCAGCGTCCTCTCACCTGTGAAGCCGGGCGCACAGAGACACGAGTACCTTCCCACTCTGTCCTCGCAAGACGCTCCGTTCCTGCAGGGCTGGGAAACACACTCATTAACATCAATCTGACAGTGGACACCCTGAAAACCCGGCACGCAGAAACACGAGTAGCCATCACCTCGGCTTCGGCACAGTGCACTGTTTTGGCACGGGTTTGGCAAGCAGGGGCCCACTGTGGCGGGAGAGGCACCTGGAGGGGGGCGACAGAGAGGGGCGTTCTGTAAAAGTGATACACATGTTAAAACGTACAACGATACAACTCCCTATTTACATTTACCACCTAATGCTCGTTAGGGAAGGAGACCAATGTAACCCAGGGCAAACTTGAAAGAAAAGTCATTATAGTCATACCCACTAATATGTCTCAATAAGTAACAATAACAAGTAAAAATAACAATAAAAGACTAAATTCAACTCAAATTCTGAATTAACTGTTTAAGTTCACATTTAAGTGCAATTTCATCAATAACTCTCATAGACCTCTCCTAGAATCCACATGTCTAGACTGAAAATGGATCCAAAAATCCCTCAAAAGATCTAATTTCATCCTTCTGCAATGAGGGACATTTCTGTTCAACCTCAACCTCAAATGTATCACCAAAGTATTGGTGCTTTCTAGACAAGTTTCAGCTTCGTCGTGTCCGGGATGAAGCACTTTCCTCTGCTTTGGTTAAAAAAAAAGAGCATTTATGTATTTAAGGGCCTCACAAAGCATCTGCTTTGTGAGGCCCTTAAATACATAAACATCTTGTAAATACAATACATCTTGTCTGGCTGCCATGGTGACCCATTCTCCAGCACGCCATCTGCGTTCGCTCTATCGCCATGGCGACCGCACGCAAAACAGAAGTCAGTCATTTATTCATTTACACTCATGAGTCTTCTCATCAGCGGGATACAAGTGGCCCTCTGCCCCAGCTGCCTCCTGTCAAAACACATCTTCCATACTAATCACTGGATCGGCTCATGGGACGACGACTCCTCGATCGGCATTTTAAAGTGGTAATCCGTAAGATTCTTGTATTTAAAGAAATTCCATATTTGATACTTTTTATTTGAAACAGCCATTCGATATATTTGTGTTATGCAGGTGCTCCTCTATATGCTGTTTCGGTTGTTGGTGGCGGGGTGAGTGCAGTTAAGCTGGAACAGCACCCTCAGATGAGGGAACATCCCGCTCAAGTGAACAAGAAAAAAAATGAAACAAATCAATGGAGCAGAAGAACACAAACTTTCGAGAAAAAGAAAGTGGGCTAAAGACTGCATCCATATGGATGTTTTCTCTAGAAAATGGTCCTACATCTAGAAAAAAAAACCATCATGATATAGTGATATTATTTTGTAAAATGTATAAACAAATATTCCCAAATAGTAGTTAAGTGCAAATTAAATGCAAATTTTAATAAAATGTTGGCACGATGAATAGACTTTTAGAAATATAATCAACTTAAAATATATATTTTCTTTAATTAAATGTAAAACGAAATGTTAAAAGTATTTATTTATATTTATATTTACTGCTATGATTCTACAGTAGGTGTCTGTAGGTGTCAGTGTACTGGTTAGTACATTGGCAAGAAATACGACATGATGTCACCAATAGAGTTACCACAGTTGCACAAACAGCAACAGCGACAGAAAAGAAACGAACAGCTCTGCTGAATAGAAGGAGAGACACAGAGCAGCACATGTTTGAATGTGATGAACGGACGATCCATTGCTAACACCCCACATTATTCATGCCTCTCCTTGATGACTGCACTCCACAGCTCTGCTCCTTGTATGTGAGATAATAGCAGGGGGGGGATCACCTAACAGCGCTTCTCAAAGTTGCCATGACACCCCAAAGAAGAACAGATGGGATGGGATGAGTGGGCCTCGTATTCATGGAAATATACGTGAAGGGGACGGAAAGGTATACCGGCACAAAGAGAGATGTTTGTACGCACATCTAACCGCACTATAGGCACATCCCAGTAATTCACATTCTATTTGGTCGTTTCACATCTGAAGACACATCATCATTACTTCGAGGCTCCAATCAGTCGCAGCCCCTTCAGACGCTGAAGATTGCAATCACGGCCGCATTGGGCACTTCAGCGCCGCCGACCCCGGTTCCGCGCTCCTTGTGCCACTCGTGGAGCTCGGTCAATCTTCAGCGAGCGTACACAGGTTTTTACAGACAGCAGCTTAGTGACGTCTAGACTTAGACTCAGCACGACCCTGCTGTAGTAGGACCGCTCCGAGGGGGGTGTGGGTTGGGGTAAATATTTTAGGTATCATTGTTGTTTTGACCATATGTATGGTTTGTGGGTTTTGCACTACGAGGATAAGTTGCGGATCAGATCGGACACGGATTCAACATGTTAGTCCTCTAAGTGGCAGCACTGTATGTGTATGCACAGATACTCACCAGTCACTTCCACCTTCCAAATACATACATAAGCATATATGCAATCACTCAACACCCATACGTTCTAGAATGCAATTCCATTTTTGGCCTGTTGGAGACTGACTTGTTGGTAACTGAGCCCACACTGGTCCTTCTCTACCCCCATGAATCCATGGACGGCCCAGAGCCCGGCCGCTGGTCGAATCGCTCAGATTGTGTGGCCAACTGCACATCCCCTCCCTCAACTTGTCACTCTCCTTTCATATGCTAATAGCATGCACAGCTCTTTGTTTGGCCCTATCTGCGGGCCCTAGAATCACACATGTGGGGGCACCTGACAGCAATCTACTGGGACTAATGAATTCTGTGTGTGAGTGTGAGTGTGAGTGTGTTCCTGTGGTGATAACAGAACATGTGGGTGAGTCAGTTCTGGTGGGGTCATAGACCTAAAGTGCACACAGTCTTATCCCATCACCACCCCCCTCACCCTCACCCCCCATTGTGAGTCCAGTCTTTGTCTTTCTTTATCCTCCGCTGTCTTTGGAAAATGTCTCGTTGTCAATGAGAGCAATGATGTCATCTGGCCGTGTTCTAATTAAGATTCAAAGCAAGTGCCTGGTCAAACGCATGCCCGATTACTCCATCGAATTCAACATGGAAAGTTGTATTATAAATGGTACGGTGGGACATCCTTATGTGTTCTGCAGGGTTAGATACAAGTTTTGCTTTTAAAAACAGAATTACTGGAGTTTGTTGTTTTGACAGGATGAGGATGAGACACAAATGCAGGACGATAAGTGTTATGCACTTGCTCTTGCAGGCGCGGGTCATGCATAAGTAATGCAAAGCAATATTAGGCAAAATCTACCACTCAACACTCTACTGGCTGTACAACAAGAACATTAACTGGATTGCTGACTAAAGTGGAAACTAGATGCCATGGCCTCTAGCGTTTGATTGAAGTCGGTGAGAAGTAAGTAGAGTGTGTGTTGTTACATATTAAGGTTACAAGCAGAGCTGGCGTCAATGCAATGAAAAGGATTCACAGCCACAATCAAACCCCCAACCAGACAAGAAGTGATCAGAGGAGGAAAGTCACTTACCGCCTTTCACAGACAGGGAGGAGAGCAGCAAGGTGCACGCAAGTAATTCAAAGCAGCAACAACGCATTGAATCCATGATGGTGACAGACAACCATCCTGCTCGTTATGTAGGAAGATGTGTCTCAGGACGCTGCGCTCCTCTGCGCGCCGCACGCACTGGATGCGCGCTTCTCCGCACGCGCACCCAGAGGCTCAGCGCGCCGGGAGGCAGAGGAGGAGGCGGAGGAGGAGGCAGAAGAGGAGGCGGAGAAGGAGGCGGAGAAGGAGGCAGAGGAAGCAGAGGAGGCAGAGGAGGAGGCAGAAGAGGAGACAGAGGAGGCAGAGAAGGAGGCAGAGGAAGCAGAGAAGGAGGCAGAGGAGGAGGCAGAGGAGGAGGCAGAAGAGGAGACAGAGGAGGAGGTGGAGGAGACAGAGGAGGCAGAAGAGGCAGAGGAGGAGGCGGAAGAAGAGGCGGCAGAGAAGGAGGCAGAAGAGGAGACAGAGGAGGAGACAGAAGAGGAG
>OMKR01063675.1:0-11708 GCA_900302355.1 Cyttopsis rosea
TGTTGGTGTTGGGGTGGGAGAGGGGATAAGGGGAGGATGGGTGAGGTTCTGGTTCTGGCTCGAGGACACCCCTTCTGTGGAGAGACTGAGGTCCTTCCGTTTGCGTCCCCTACGGAGGAACCTGCAGCCTGTTTCTCTCGCCCGCGTTCCCCTCATCATGTGGGAGCCAATTCGAATGTTGAGAGCCTGCAGGATCTTGGAATAGGTGAATAGCATGACGGCCACTGCGATGAAGAAGCATGGCACTTGCAGTAGCAGGTGGTAGTACATAGCCAGGCCTGTGTAGTAGCCCTGCCCGCCGACACACAGCAGAGTCCGGTTCTGCCATGCTGGAGGCAGGTGGTGTGAAGATGCTGGAATAGAAGGGGAAGTGGGAGAGGAAAGAATGGGAATCAGTCCTGTGGTGAGCTCAGAGTCCGAGTTCTCCCCCTCCGTCTCTTCATCTTCGCCGGAGGAGAAAAAGTCTCCCTCGAGGAAGGGCAGGAAGAACACAGCCAGAGAGACGACCCACACGGCAGCCAGGAGCAACGCCGCAAGGCGGGGGGTCAGCAGCCGGCTGGCTGGGCGCACAGAGATGTCGTAGCGGTCCAAACTGATGACCAGCACATTAACTGCTGTGGCCACGCTGGTGAACGTGACGCAGGCCTCATGAAAGCAGCACAGCGTGGCCAAGCTGCCAACTCCGCTCCCGTCGGCTGGCAGCAGGATCACAGCCACCGTCAGTGGCAGACACAGAAGACATACCAGAATGTCCAGTACGTGGAGGTTTACAGTGACGAGGTTACTGACTGAGTCGACGAGGTTCGACTGGGCACAGTAGAGCACAAGCACGGTCAGGTTGCTGCTGAAGCCTAACACAAGCTCAAGCATCAGCACAGTGGTCAGCGACACCTGGAATCCCAGTGGGTAGGGTGTGCTCCATCCCTCCTCCACCCCTGCACCACCTCCCCCATCCAGCTGGCCTGCCCCCTCACCATCGCTGGTCTCCAGGAGGTCGCTGTAGCCTTTGGTCTCCATTGACGCTGAAGCACTCCTTCACTCATAGCAACAGCTGCAGTCACGCCAGCCCATGCTCTGTCAGCGCTCTTCTCTGGGCTATAGTGAGACCGCAATAGGGGTGATGTCAAATCTACTGCTCTGGAAAGAAAGGGAGAAATGGACATTGGGAAGAGAGAGAAAAAAGTTGTTTAGATGTCAGCGTGTAAACAGTCATCATGCTATTTGTAAGTAACTGAACTGGTTTTCCAGCTCAGTTTCAGTGTATGGATGCTGTTCATGCTGGTTCTGTTGTAGCTAAGGTCAAATGTGTCCAAGGTAGAGGGACAAAAGTTCCACAAAGACAATGGAAATAACCTCAGGAGGAATTAAGCACAGAATTACTCAAAGAGTGTATTTGAGTGTGTGTGTATGTGTGCACGTGTGTGTAGCTACACGTGTACCTGATTGTGTAATTATCAGAGTGTGTAAGTTGACCCTAGACAGACAACAGAATTTAACAAGCCATTGGGGAATTGTTTGTGTAACCACGATTCCTCTTCACCACCTGTATTGTGCTGAACACAAAAAGTGTTCAAGACACGGATCACACAGCTGGAGTTGAGAATGAGTTAGGAGAACTTTATTTCTCTCTTCTCCCACAAAACACAGCCCATAAAGACACATATGCACACATGGAAACTGTTAGACTGTTAGAATTGTGCTGAATGTGGTTGTTCTCTACTTGTCCTTGGACCATGTCCACATCAAATTTGTAAAAAAAAACAATAATTAACATCAACAATTAAATAAAGTTTTGATTGATTGATTAAATTAAAGCCTTTGAAAATCATCAAAACAGTTCAAGTTTTTTTTAGATATAATCAGGGTAAAATTGTCAATCTCTATTAGGGTTTGCCAATGACAGTGGGCGGATAGGGACACTGGGAGAGAGCGTGCGGTGCATGTCAACAAAATAGATGGCCAACTGAGTGTGGCAGCAGTTAATAGTTTTCAGAGGGAGAAGTAATGAAGATAAATGGATCAATCATTCAAAGACAGTAGCACATAAACAATGCAATCAGAAACGGATCTGCTAGCCTGCCATGTTTCCTTCATTACTACATCGTTCTTTTTTGCTTTTTCAGCCCTTCCCTCATGTCTTCCCTCATACAAACCGTATGACTGATAGCGTTGCAAAACAACAATAGACAGCTCCCGACAGAGTTGGAAAGAATACCATTTTGCTGGAGTTCCTCTCTTTCCTCACCAATTCAGATTTGACCGCAGTTATGACATTGATTCTGGATTGCAGACAATCATCTTTGACCAATACTCGGTAATTATTACAGCCAATGTGGAAATACTTTAAACTGAGCTGAGAGACCTGTGTTCTGGATTGAGTCTCTTCTGCCTGCAACTCTATTCCACATAGGAGATAAGAGGACAAAACACTAAAAAACAGCATTAAAAAAAGGAAACTGGGGGAGTTGATGAAAGAATATATCAGATGATTAGCATCAGTTTATCATCTCATACCTGTCAAAAGCCCTAATATCCTCTTCATGGAACAATCAGTTTCAAAATCATAATCAAGGCACCCATTAGAAGAAGTAAACTCAGTTTTTTAATGCACAACTAGGACAGGAGGATGTTGCATTCACCTATCATCAAGAAACAAACGATAATGGGGAGCACCTGCCGAAGCTGATGGAGGACTACTCCTTCATCGCAAACAACACGATGCTCGAGAAGAGAAAGGGGCGGCTGTGGACGTGGCTGTTGCCATCAGGGACGAAGGCACAGATTGACTTCATACTGACCAGGCGGAAGTTGCGAAACACTGTGGTCGACTCAGATGCCTACAGTACTGTACCTTCTCATCTACGGGGTCTGATAACCGAGTGGTGGCGATGAAGGTGCGACTCTGCCTCCGGGCACCTCCCAACGTGACCCAGGGGAGAGTGAAGTACGAGTGGTGCAGTCTCAGGGACAACAATGAGCTACAGGAGAGGTACGCTGTGGGGGTCCACAACCGGTTCCAGGCTCTGACGGAGGAGGGGGAGTCAGCAACAGAATGGTACAGAAAGTCTGTGAAAGCAAATGAGGATGCAGCAGAGGAGTGTATGGAGAAAGTACCCAAGCAGATCTCACATATACCGACAACTATCGGAAGACCTTCAACCGGATGGTTGAAGTTGCTTCATCGCACTGCAGAGAATCATAGAGGGCGTCAAAAACAAGAACCTTCCCGCGGTAATGACCTTCATTGACTTCCACAAGAAGGCGTTCGACTCCATACACAGGGGAAAAATGCTTGCAACCAAGGCGCTTGCATATAACACCACTAACGCTACCGTCCACACCAGAGATGGCGCACTGCTCAAAACCACAACGACTTTAAATATCTTGGTGCCTACGTAGACTCCAGTGAGATGGACCTCAGGACCAGACGAGGACTGGCGTGGTCGGCGCTCCACAACATGAAGAAAGTGTGGACATCGACCCTCAGCACAAGACTCAAAAGGTCACTGTTTCTCTCCACGATTGATTCAGTCCTACTCTACGGCTCGGCGACGTGGACCCTCGCAACCAAGGCCGAGAAGTCACTGGACGGCTGCCCAAGTAGGGCACTGCCATGAGGGGGAGAAGTAGACTGACCTTTGTGGACCAGCTCAAGAGGGACACCAGCCTCATAACCGCAGATGAACTGCACTCCTGCATGGTAGATAGGGACAGCTGGAGGAAGAGGACTCGTTTTCTGGCTCGTGCTGTCGCTACTACCCCGACATGATAGATACTCTAGAAACGTAGTTATTGAGACCCTAAAGAAAAATAAATATACACAAATAAACACCTGGAGTCCTGTGCTGATGCTTGTGCTTGTGTTTCAGCAGCAACCTGACCGCACAGTTTCACTAATGCCGCTAGATGCTGGCTTCAGAAAACATCAGACTGAATGGAAGTCAATGGAAAAACAGGAAACTTTTCACGAGAAATGTTATTTATGTTTTTATTTATGGTCTCAATAACCAAGTGTACTTCTTCTAATGGGTTTGTGATTGGCCTTGGTTGTGATTTTGAAACTGATTGTTTCATAAAGAGGACATTAGGCAGATATGAGATGATGAACTGATGCTAATCATCTGATGTTTTTTCATCAACTACCTAATTTTTCTTTTTTTGTATGCTGTTTTTTAGTGTTTCGTCCTCTTATCTCCCTTATCTCCTATGTGGAAGAGAGCTGTAGGCAGAACAGACTCTATGCGGAACACAGGTCTCTCTTAATCCACTAATGGCTTCCGTGGGGTTTGTGGTGTCGCTGGAACATTGATTTAAGGCATCATCGATCTGCCAATTTAACAGCCCCCAGGCCAGAGAACACACACAGATATACTCCCTATCTCTTCCTCGCACTCCTCTCACAGCTCTTTAAACTTTCTGACACCAGGTTGGAGTATAATAAACTGCCGTTATTTAAAATTCAGGCTTGGCAAAGTTATTCACGCTTTGTAATCTGTTGCAGATTACTAATTACTATTAAAGTTGCGTTTCATGATACAATCTCATGCATCTCCTCTCATATTTTTCAGTATCAAAAATACTGAAAAATATTTTGATTCCAGATAGACCAATACAAACAACATTGAAGGACGGCCTTTCTGTATTCATGTCAATGTAAGACATACATCCAGTCTCTGTCCAGACTTGCAGTTATCTCCTCTGAAGAGAAAGCACAGATGTGGTTGGAAATACAGTGAGTGAAATACAGGCACAATTTGCCTTTGCCTCGCAATGGCAAGGGCAGATAAAATACAAACAACGTGCTCCTAAGCTTAGTGAAATGGAAAATCAACAGTGTTTAGCAATAAAATAGGCTCTGGCTTATCTGCGTAGGCTTCCTGAAAGCGGACATCGATGCTGAGTGTAATCTATCTACCAGTAGGCGTGTTTTGTACAGTGACATGTAAGATATGTTTCCAAATGTGGGATTTCTTTTTTTAACAAAATAATATTGTGGATTAATTTTAATGCAATCCACATGTATTTTCCTAATCCATAAATCCTACTTTACTAATATTTTCTTTCTTCAAGAATAACCATGTTATGGTAATAACTTTGTGTCAAGAAGAATAAAACCTTTGGAAAGATGTGTATTAAACTCTTTGGATCAATCTACTTTCAAGATAAGATATTTTATAGTAGATATAGTTATATACAATTGCCCGATCACAGACACAGACATAAATATTTATTAGTAACCACGTTAACTGATAACCTATCGAATGCTGATAACGCCACGATTCTATACTGAAGCGGCACTTGACCAAGAAAGACGCACCAGTTATACTTTTGCTCTAATCCCCACGGTAAAGTTCTGATAGTTTTAAGATATAACTTCTCTATATTAACATTGTACAAATGTTCATGATCAACAATTTAATTTTGACTCTACCTGCACATAATAAGAGACTAGAAACAGGGAGTTACCTTACATCATTTATCATCTGATTTGATCTGATCTGTAAAATCGTTCGATTCCACAATCATGTTTCCATTCAATTCTCAAGTAAATCTTTAGGCCCATGTGAGAAATGTTCACCTGTTCAAATGTGAATTAGGTGCTTTTGGTTGCGGCAAATTAACTGAATCCAAATTTGTATGTCAATAAATGGCTCTTCTTAATAAGGTGGATCTGTATCACAGGATCATAGGTTTAGACTAGGACAGTGGCATAATGGGAACAGAAAAGACAATTAAATTGTTAATCGCAATTGTTTGTGTGACAATTAATCGTGTAAAATGTCATGATTGTGACAGCTCTGCCTGGAGTAGCTCAAAACATCCTCTAGTCATCCTCAGTCAAATGGAGACAGGGCTAAACCCTGCACTAGTTTAAACCATGTCCGAGAAAGCCAATTAGAGCTCATCTGTACTTAATCCCTGTTTCGGAAACTGGCATCTTTACAAATAAAGCGAAAGACAAACACCTCATGTTTGTCTCCTCTAGGGATTTCTTGATTTCTAAATATCAGCCATTCATCAATTTAACAGCTTGTTGATTGGTTATTGATGAGGTGCACGCATTTTCGATAATCTATTGATGGATCCTTGTCCTGTAGCTTATATGGGGGTTACTCTAAGCACTTAATGAATGTCAGAGCGAAAGGTTGAAATATCTGTTTACCATTTAACAAGGTCAAATCAACAAGATTGGGGTATTTCAAAGTTATTGCATTTACAGGAAAAAAAAACACAACTAAAGGGGCTTTTCAGTGATGAGGATGAGATGAACAACAGCTCACGCTGATCTCTCTCATCAGACTTCAGAGCGTCCTCTGCCCTCTCTCAACATCGCTGCCATTAATTACCAATGGATGATTGCAGCAAACTCGATGGATATCTATCCACAAGGGTAATTTATACTATTCTAAGACTGCAATAGACACAAACAATACGGCACAATCAGTGGAATGATTGTGCCACTGTGAGGCAAATTGCAGGGGCACCATCGATGATGATGACCAAAAAAGTGTGTTCTGCGCTCTGAACAGCTGCGACCCGACCCTGTAGCGAGAAAACTCACCATGTCCCTGCTTTGACAGGGAGAACAAAAAAAGGCATAATAATAAACCTCGGCTCGGATGACAATTTGAATAATAACCACTGTGTATCTTTTAGTGGCATTTGTTAGTACCAACAGAAGCCATCAATACAAACCATTGACTCATAAATAAACTATGGAGTCATTTAGGGTAAAAGGTCACAAAGGTGTTTTTTGTCTGTTTTGTCTGTTTATATATTTCTCTGACTATTTTTAACTTATTTTTTGTAGACTGTATATTTTAGATTAGAATATTCTTTAGCCTGTATATTGTTAGTCTAGTACATTTTTAGCCTGTATATTTCTTCTAGCTATATTTTCTAGGGTTTAGAGAGAAATGCAATTTCAGTTCTCTGTATGTGTGTACACATGTAGCAGAACCGACAATAAAGAAAACTTTGACTTTGACTTAAATTAATTTAAGTTCTGCCAGAATCTTCCAGGGAGCCCATGTCGGACCATCACAATCTAGAATAGGTAGAATTGGATATTGTTGTCTTACAATAACAGTATTGTTCTTGGCTTAATTTCATGGACTTGTGAGTATGTGTGTGTGTATTAAAACAGTCTTTTGTACAGAGCTGATCGCAGACAGTAGCTGGTAGCAAGGTGAAAGTAGCAGGCGTATGATTGACAGGTCAGACATGAGAGGAAGGAACAGAAAATAAATGAGGGCATCCACCTGATAATAACACCACGGATACTATAATAAATGTCACAATATGCTCTATATCTATAGTGTCTTTAACAAAATTTATACGGTATAATGACGGGCTTGATGTCTCCTTGGGAGTCTTGATCCCGAGTCAGTGTTATTTTCTGATACAGTGGGTGGAGATGGGAAGATTTCTCCAATCGACCAGAGCAGAACTAAGGGTTGCAGGTTTCAGATTCAAAGGAGGAAAAGGGAAAGTAGTATGAGCACGCGAGAAAAATAGAGAGCGATGGAAGGAGAAAAAGAAGAGGATGGCGGCGAACGCAGCATGCTGACTCATTGCTTTCTTAGGTGTTCCTAATGTCCGCAGTGAGACAATCGATCAAAGGATTAATTTCCCCAGTCGATTCATCCAGCAGTACAAACAGCGCGGCCACCAGATGGGCAGTGGCATCCTTGGCCGTCCCCCAACAAGCCGTCCCATCCTGGACAGACCACCAACACAACTTGTTTAGAGAAAGCTGCTGCTGGGGAGAGGGGGAGAGGGGGAGCTTAAGGCACTATTGGCACAAAGGGAAATTAAATTCAGAATGTGAGGAGTACGACAACAACTGAACACTGATTTACCTGTCATGGCCGTTCCTGCCAAGCCTGCGTGTCCACATCTATTCTACAATGTAAATCTATTCCAGCCATACACACATGCAGCTGGGCCGCCAAAAGCACACTTTCTTGTACAGAATATGCGCATACTCTCTCTCATGCACACACAAACATACTATACATCAAAGTGAGAACACACATGCCAGGTCTGTATGCTCGCTGCAAATGAGAAGGAAGATGTATTACTATCTCAGGCCAGTGGCATCTTGTGTGCTAAAGAAACGGCTGAGTCCTGTCCACGAGAGACAAGATGGGGAGTAAGGGATGACGGCAGCGTGAGGTGAGATGAAGAGGGAGGTAGTTGGAGAGAAGGCGTGATGGATGTAAGGCAGGCTCGGGGGTGTATAGATGGATGCCAAGTCATGTACCTCTGGAGGGGGTTGTTTGCTCCCCCTTTGCAGTCTTTATCCATCTCTCTCCTGAGCAGTCCCAGGTGTTTCCTCTCCTTTCGCCTATTTTCCATTCATACTGTACTATGTCACAGAGTGGCCTTCCTTTCCTTTCTCAGCAGCTTTGTATATCGCTCTGCAATGAGCCGGGACTATTTGGTGTTCGCATTCTGCCTCTGAATGTGAAACTAGTTGTGCACAATGCCAGCTCAAGTGATAGATAGAGTCATAGATTGCTGCTTTGTGCTATTATCCCAACTGAGAGCTCAGAGGTAGGCCATGTCTGGGTTACAGACCAGAAATTCAGTTGTCTAGTCAGCATGCATCAAATTGGTTTAAACCAGGAAATCAATAAGACAAATATGGCACAGGTCACTCATCACAGTGTGCAATTTATAGTAACAGCCCCCTATAGAGGACCTTCCCCTCCAGGCCCTAATCATTACCACTTGACAGCATGTTTGATGGATTTTATTGGCCCTTCATTTGACTGCAGCATCCTTTGCAAAACACTCCCCCTTGCTATATCTAGCTACAGTATACGAGCCCAAGCCTGTAATTTAATGATTACATGTACCAACCATCAATAAACCCCAATCAAAGCTGCCACACAATCCTGATTCTTTAAATAAGTGTGAGGTAGGGTGAAATTATGTTAAATTGAGCAGTGCCGGTGAAGTCGACCAGATATCACTCATGTTAGCAAAAATGTTTCCAAGCACGAACAGAATGGTAGTGATTGGAAATTATGATTGTTGGATGTGAAAAGGTTGTGTATTTAGCATCATTCACTATGTTTCTATTATTCCAGTAATTACCACTGCATACCTAAAGGGCTCTGAAGTGTTTGGCTGGGCCTAGCGCTGGATCTGCCGAAGTTTAAAGTTTATATAACCAACAGTCGATGGCTTGATTGGTGCAATTTCTGTGGTTAGATGCGCAATTGGATAAACTAATATCAACTACCTGAAATGCATCAATAAAACATCCATAATAGATTTATACTCTTTGGCTGTTCTGTGCAAGTAAACAAAGCATCTCATTCATAGCCATAGGAATGCTGGTAAAGCTCATCATAAAGATCACTAGAGACCAACGTGTCTCGCCTGAATCTGACGTCATTTTAAGTTGACACTGATGCGTAACCATGCCAACATACCTGTTTTGCCGGGGTTTTAAGCGTGGAGCAGAAGTAGCAAAGTAAGTAATTAATGTACTTTTAATCAATTTTGAACAGCCTCGATAGCAGCATCTATCTTGTCGGCTGCCATTGTGTACATTGTGTTACATTGTGTTTAACAAGTGAATTTCCCCAGTGTGGGATTAATAAAACGTATCTTATGTTATCTTATCTTATTGCCGTTATTACTCCTCCATTAGTCCCGCCCGTGGTGCTGATTGGCTAATCGTTAGTCCCTCTGCGGCGCTCATTGGACCAAAGATTTTTCAACCGGAGAAATCGCTGTTCCATGTCGCAATACCAGACTATAAGAATCAGTCCATTCGATGGAGTGGGCGGGTTCAAAGCTCTGGACCCAGGCAAAGTGCAGTTTGCAGCTGTGATAAAATTAAGACTATGTACTGTCATGGATCAATGTCTTCAGACGGCGTGTTCTCTATAGACAAGTGTTTCGTACCATTACGACTTTGAACACTGAGTCTTCACTTTATTATCAATCAACAAACAGTTGCTGTGGGAGTGGGGAGTGGTTTGGGCGCTATCTGCAGGTGGGGAGAGCCAGCACTGGCAGCCGGAAGGGGACGCAGCTGCAGGAGATTGAGGTAATTAGGACAGTTTTTAAAAGCTGTGGTGGTTTCACCTCTCTCGCTCTCCTGACAGCGCGGCTGAGCTCCCATTGCAGAGCGTTGTGACGTTGTTTTAAAAGACAAATCTTGATTTATGTTAAATAAACGCCCAGCACAGTCTGGTTTCATTTGTACCTGCCTCACAGTCCATCTCTCTACACCGCACAAAAAGAGACTTGTTACAGTTGCATTTCATGATTATTTTGTGCTTTGAAAAGATAAAGATGTGATGAAACTCTCCGAGTTTGTATACAAAATACAGTCAATATGCATTTGTTGTGGTGCCATGTATTGTTGTGGTCACCACAACAATGACGACTTGGTTACTTTTGCCTATCATGGGATTTGTCTCCAGTTATTGTCGTGCTTACAGCCTTCTAAAAAAGACCAACGCTCTCAACATACGGTGAAGTGGTGCGGGAGAGAGAAAATAGAAATCAGAAGACTTATAATAAATAAACAATGAGGGTGCAAAGAAATATGAGGGAAGACCTGAAACTGAGTGGTGATAACAGAATGAGATTCTGTGTGGGGTTAAAGTGAAAGGTAAAATATTGTCTGGACCCCCCACACACAGGCTGTGTGTGGGGGTATATTTATAACACAAAATACAGACATACATTTAGCAAAAGAGAATCAAAAGAGCATACGATCATATAACACTGACTTAAGAAGAAGAGGTCCAGATCAAAAATAAGATAATCCTGCAAAGAAAGACATAACTACAACAGATATGACATCTCTCCCCAATTTCTCTCCGACACTCAGCCCCTGTTCCTCTATTACAGTATTTGCATTCATTGTTTAAATTCCCCTCTTTCTCTATGTGCTTAACAAAAACCCTACAAGGTATCTCCTTGTCACACATGCAGTAGTTGGCTTTGTCGTTAGGAGGTAAATGTTTGACAAATTAAGACACAGCTTGCAGAAGACAAAGGCAAGGTTTGGGCAAGGTTAATAATCATTGTTGCATACTGTTGCCTTTACTGCATACTTAATTATAATGAATAGGCCGCCATGTTGGCGGTAGCAAAGACGGCAAATTGCCGCCCCGGTGTGGGCTTTCCAGAATCACGGAGGCGCGGTCATGGCGCATGATGTACACAACAGCGTCCGCCAGAAAAACAGGTTGAAAATGATCACAATTTTTTTTCACATTCAAAATTGATTTAATAAAAAAAATATTAAAATTTTTTTTTTTTTATTATTTAATTGAATAGACCCGGTAGCCTCGGGTGAGGACGTGCGGGCAGCGGAGCTGTGGACCGGTGTTGCCGGCGCGGAGAAGTGCGGACTGATAGAGACCCGGTGGAGAAAGATCCTTCCTTCTCCGGAGGCTGTTTTGTTCTTTTATTTATTATTAGGACAGGTTGAAAATGATCACTGATTTAATAACATTGAGTTTGGGTTCTTGCGTCCGGGACTCCACACAGAACTCCGTAAAGGACGTGTGTAATGCCCCCCCCCCCTCTAGTTCTACATTTGAGCATTAAAAAATCTTATAAAAATAAATAAATAATAATAATAATAATAATAATAATAATAATAATAATAATAATAATAATAATAATAATAATAATAATAATAATAAAGAAACAAATTAATTAATTAATAA
>OMKR01063683.1:0-12969 GCA_900302355.1 Cyttopsis rosea
ATGAGTGAATCACGGATACTTTTACAGAGCGTTGGTCGGCGTTGTGTTGGTCAGACGGTGGACTCTCCAGGAAGGAAGCCCAACTGATCAGCGGACGACGGTCCCACCCAATTTCTTAAGCACACACACGGTATCGCCATCTATATATACTGTATACACACACCGCCGAGCAGGTACCGCGGAGCGATAGTGTCAGGGAACCTTTTTCTTTGTTTTCTTCAGCTGAGGATACACGCGGCTTGTTGGTCTTACAGGGAGAGACGCAAGGTAAGATGCTTCCACCTTCTATTCCTCTGCGATATCGACTTGAAAACAACGAACGTCTATGTTTAAATTAAAATCATTATATTAACCTGCTCCTGGTGAACTTTTGCTGAAGAGCCTATTTTTCCCCACAAGGTCTCAACTGGACCAAATATGGGAAACGAGCATTCAAAGACAAAAGATTCACTCAAGGTAAATGATTCACGACAGGTGGCTTACCTGTAGTATATTATAATACAGTATAAGATCCCATAATAAACAACTCGATGTATTTTTGCCATTTAGATCAGTTCAGTAGGTCTGAGAGCCTAAGTTTTTAACCACAAACTAATTGATTCGCCATATTCACCATATCTTCTCGATCCTTCTGTGACCAATATGAATGTGTGTGGTCCAACACCAACATTTCTCTTTATTTTTCAACAGAATGGGAAAAATGTTGAAAACCATGGAAATGGGTCAATGAAGCGCCATCAAACCAAAATCACATCCAATGGATTGGAGACCGATGGTGAGTGTCTCCATTTCTCTACCTTTTTCATGTTTAATTTGGTAAAACACAGATTAATGACACAGGAGACTAGGAAGTTCAACCGCTTTATGCATTTTAAAAGTTCATATACCTTTAAAAGACGTAGTTTCTACACCTTCTGATGCACTAGTCTGTTTCTATACCTACAGTACGTCATGGTCTTTGCTAGTCATGTCAAGATGGTGAGCTTTAATTGTCGGCCTATCCCTTTTTGTTCTATATGAACATTCTGCCATGTCTAATAAGAAAATATCCATGACACATCCACGACTCGATTTAGGGATTACTCCGGGATGGGTTGTGCTAATGCTCTGCAAACACAGCAGACTCGCTGTTGTGTTAGGTTTTGTGTCCTATACAATGTAAACTGTAGGCGTAGTCGCTGATAAGTGCAAGGTGCAGCTGTTTGATCTGTCACGGTGGAGCTGGTGCCACCGCACCAACAATAATGCTGTGGGATTCGTTGTGGCGCTGGGAGCTTGTCTAAGAGATAATATTGATCTTGGGCCACTAGAGCTAATGTCACTTCTTTTTCCAGAGGAGACTAGCCCATGTTTGCTTCACGGAGAATGTCAGAAGTTAATCATAGTGTTGCATTATGAAAACTACAGTAGTTAAGATTGAAGCTTAGTCTTAAGTCTGCTAAAGTTATCCCCATCTCCTGCAAACATCAAATAGTTAGATAACATGTTTTAATCTCAGAAACACAGATAGTCTCATAGTGTGCTTTTGCTTACCTGGCTTGACCACTCACGTGAACTTTGGAGCAGGATGGCATCGGCTTGTCAATCACTGGTGTAGGCACAGGCTCAGGCTGGTGGCGGAGGTGGCGTAAGGAGTCATAATAATAATAATAATAATATAAATAAATAAATAAATAAATAAATAAATAAATAAATAAATAAATAAATAAATAAATAAATAAATAAATACATATATATATAAATAAAAAATATTGACTTCTATTTTGCAGATACCAGTGTGAAAGCAGCCACACAAAATGGTGAGTCTGCTTTGGCGAGCCATCACACTGAGTCGACCGAGGTGGATTACGTGGTATTGGAATCGGACTGCACCGCCGCCGACGTCCAGGTCGTCTCCAAAGTGCCCGAGCCCATCACTCAAAATGCAGAGGTCCAAGAAACCATAGTGGAAAAAGCCAACTCCACAGAAGATCAAACAGAGGTAGGTTCTCCTCCTCTTCCTCCTCTTTCTCCACAAACTCTAAGTCTCATTATCCTATTGATTTTGTATTTTCCCCCTGTTCTGATCCAACAAGCCAACAATCTATGTGGAAATCCAAACCTTCAGGTGTTGTTTAATTGTTTCACCTAATGTACTACATCAAAAATCAAAAACAAAACAGTGAATCAAATGAAGTGATTATTTTTTATTAAACAATTTATAAAATGTATCTAATTCCAAGTTCATGATCAATGCATCCCAGGCATAGAAAAACTACATTTTATCTTAATATTAATGTCAGTTTCCATGATAAAGGAATCGTGTTCAATTGACGAAGACCCCACTGTGGACATCTTCGACATGGAATCTGACCATCATCAAGCTGAAGCGTCCACGCAGACCGATTTTACCGAAGCTGATTTTTCAACGCAAACTGAAATCCACTATCAAAGCACCACTACAACAGTACACCATCCAACTCCTGCAACAGAAGAACTGACCCTCATGGAACCGACAACCTCTGCAGAATATTTAGAAGCAAAGGAATCCGCTGTTAATATTGTTGATGGACCTGGTGCAGAGTTTGCAAGCGAGGTCGTCATCAGCAGAACAAACGAGCTGTGTGAAGATAAACTGCACAGAGCGGAGACGGTGGAAATCACAGAAGAGCTTGAAGGCCGGCAACTCAAAATTACAGAGCTTGTTGAAGAGACGATCAACATCCTGGAGACAGAAGTCGTTGAAACTGAGCCAGACCCTCCTGGCGGAGACAGGATTATCTCCCGTGAAGAAGAGGGCGTTATCGGTGTGGTGGAAGGTGTCTCTGAAACAAACCCTGTGCTGGTGCCTCAAGAGGTTTCTGTGGAAGAAGTTGAGATTCCTCCCGGTCACCAAGAAACTCCAACCAAGTGTGAATCTGAAGAGGTTTGCAATGACAATGCTCTCACAGAGGAGAAGGTGGAGGTATCTAAAGAAGGGATGCAACCAGAAACCGTTACCATTATACCGGTGGAGGATACAGTTTCAACTGAGGAAGAACCGAGTGCTGAATTGCTACGACAGTCTGCAATTGATGCCCTGTCGCTCGATTTCGAACCATACTTCATCACTTGTCACCAGTCTTATGAAGATAACCCTTGTATTTCAATAGAAGAGACATTTCATGCGGCAGTTTTTGTGCCTCTAACTGGTGAACGTGACTGTAGTACAGCCATTTCTGGGACGCTTCTGGAGGAGAACACTGTCCCATTCGAAGAGGAGGCCGATGCTGAAGAGATTTTAGAGGCAGCGATTGAAGCAAAGCATCATGAACTTCAGATGGTGACAGAAAGCGCAGATGATTATTCTTGTACAAAAGAAGTACTTTCGGGGGAAGAACTAACTGAAGAAATAAAAGAAGAAACCATGACTGTCGAAGATGGAGACAGTGCCATCACTTCAGAAGTAGAGCCAGATATCACAATGGATGGCATTGACTTATTACATGTGTTGCATCAAACATCTCACATACACAAACATCTACCTGTAATCCAAGAGGAACCTGTGGAAGAAAATGCTATGGAGAATATTCCCATGAAGCCTTACATTGCCATTAAAGATGCCAGTGAAGCTTCAGAAGAAATGTTAGTTAACGTGTCAGTAGAACCTAAGCCCAGCCTTCCAGATAATGAGAAGGTACAACAGGGCACAGACCCTGCTGAAGTCCTCTCAGATTGTGTTGATGTGGATTTTTGTGCAAAGAGCAGAAATACAGAGTCAGTGGCTTCTCTGGAGTTATCTGAAAGTATTGACCTCATCGATTTCAGCTATGATATTGCTAAAGAGCCCATGCCAGAGATCATCAGCATTCCTGAAGAAGAACCAAACCCTGAAGTGCCAGAGGTAATCATGGTGGAAAATAAAGAGGAAGTCACAGAAGAGTTTGCAAGTGACATTTTTGGGGATGTTGCAGTTGCAGAACAGCCAGAAAGCACTAAAGAATATATGACGCCTGTTGAAGAGAGCGTCACCGCTGTCAGAGAAGACGAGCTGCAAGAGGATGTGATGATGCTCTATGGGGCAGAAGTAACAGAAGGAATCAAACAAGAAACCATGCCTGGAACCATGGAAGATGGAGACAATTTTATCCATCAAGGAGAGGTAGAGCCAGACATCACAATGGATGAAATTGAGTTGTCTCAAAATGCTTTGCATCAAAACCAAACACGGGAACATCTGCCTGTAATACCAGAGGAACCTGCCGGTGAAAATGCTGTCCCATCAAGTGAGGAAACCGAGGCGACAAATGAGGAGGCCGAAAGTATTCCAGAATCAGCTGTGGAGAATACCTCAGTGAAGCCTTATATTGTCATTGAAAATGCAGATGAAGCCTCAGAAGAAAAGTTAGTTAATGTGTCAGTGGTGGAACTCATAATAGAACCCGAGCCCAGCCCTTCAGATAATGGGGAGGCACAACAGGACACCAACGCTGCCCAAGTCCTCCCAGATTGCGTAGATCAGGGCGAAAATACTGAATCTATGGCTTCTTTCTCTGAAACTATCAACCTCATCAATTTCAACCATGAAGATCCTCAAGAGCCCATGCAAAAGTTCATCAGCATTGCTGAAGAAAAACCAAACCCTGAAATGCCACAGGTAATCATGATGGGAAATAAAGAAGTCACAGAAGAGATTTCAAATTACAATTTGGTGGGCCTTGTGGTCGCAGAACAGCCAGAAGCCACTAAAGAATCTATCACTCCCACTAGCCTAGACTCTAGACTAGTCACCGCTGCCAGAGAAGAATCAATGCTCGACGAGATGCGAGAGGATGTGATGATGGAGTGCGGCGTGGCAGAAATAACCCTTCCCCAAGATGCTGCCGAGACTGAATGTAGCTTTGTCACCCCCGAGCAGACGGCAGCAGAGATTGGACAGGATCCAGCGACACAAGAGGGGGCGCCGGGGGGGTCGCGAACAAATGAGGCAGCTTCTACATTGGAATTAGAGAGTACGGTGATATCCGATTACAACCAAGAAGTAGAACGGCTTGCATACGAGGCACCGGACGAGGCGAACGCAGAGGACGACCAAGAGAGGGAAATGGAGGGTTTACTCGCTCGGCTGCGGTTAGCTTGTGCTTCGGTGGTGGAAGAGTCGGAGTACAGCCTCGTCAATGTGGGAACGTCGTCATTAGAATATATTATTACCATTACAATAAATGTGATATTACAGAGGGAAGAGCCATATGATATTGAAGTCATTGTCTGAACATTCCTTTAAATAAAATTTGATTGCTGTGTTTGATATAAATTGGTAACTGCAAATGCATTATAGAATTATGTCCGTCCTTCAAAAACCTTGCAAGACATATTTGTATATATCATGAATGTGAAGATTATTTTAGTTTGTACAGTAATGTAGCAATTTTCAATAAAAATTAAAACATACGTTTCTTTTTCCTTCCTGTCAGTCAATGGCAACCAAGCAGTCATTGATAAGTGAACATTATTTTAATTTAAAAAAGGACTTAAAAGGACTCTTACTAATTCATATTATATGGTATGGAGTCAAAATGGTAAAATAAATAAATAAAATATTTGGCTTAAAGGTGCAGTGTGTAGAATTAGTGGCATTTTGTGGAACGGACTTCGCAGAAATAGAATGGAATATAATAGTGAGTATGTTTTAACTAGTGTATAATCCCATTAAAATAAGAATCGTGTTTTCGTTACCTTAGAATGAGCCATTTACATCTCCATGGGGGCTGGAGCCCCTTCCACGGAGGCCGCCATGTTGCACCGCCATGTTTCTACAGTAGCCCAGAAGGGACTAACCAAACACTGGCTCTAGAGAGGGACCTTCGTGTTTTTCGTGGCCACCGTAGCTTCTTCTCCGTGGACGTCGTCATTTTGTGCCGCCACGGACACGGAGGGGAATTCAATTGGAAAAAAGTTTGCAATCTGCAACCTCACTGCTGGTGGCAGTTAAATTCTACACACTGCACCTTTAATTACTTGTCAGCCAGTCTTAATGGCATCATCTAAAAACATTTAGAGTCAAGTTTGATGGATTCTTTATTTCAGTCATCTCTGCCATTCCCATAATGCAAAGTATCACATATTCCTGTCATCGCAGTACACGTTGCCTAGACTTTGTTGAATATCAATGAGTGTGTGTGTGTGTGTGTGTGTGTGTGTCTATGGTGGGGGGGGGGGCACAGACATTAATAATAGGGTGATTGTTGACGGAGAGTAGGCAGAGGCATGGTTGGAATTGTGCTCCCATCTCAATGCTGCGATTAACACACTCAGTGCTTGCATATCAGCTCCACGTCTTCAACACACTCTCAAAAGGCAAAACGTCTTTGCGGCATTTAGGAGCCAGCAGACAAAAAGCAAGAAACTTCAGAATCTGTTGAGGAGCCAAAAGGTCTGCCTGTAGATCCTAAACCGGAGGAAAGCCAACCAAACCCGACTACCGAGGAGGAAAAGAGTCAACCGGTGGAAAGACCAGAGGAGAGTCCCCCCGAAAATAATCCAGTTATGAACTTCTTCAAAACGCTAGTAAGTGTAACGTCCCATGTAAATGTCATTATTTACTTTTAGATTACCTCCACTTGAAATTGTATTTATTTATTAATTCATTACGGATTAGGGTCTATTTATATATATATATTTTTTAATATAATATAAATATATAAATACATTTATATATGATTATTAATTAATTAATTAATTAATTAATTATATATTTTTTGCAGGTAAAAAATGAAAACTTGATTTAATGTAATATATATATTTAACTTATTTGGCAGCTCTTAAACGGTGTAACGAATATTGACACTATTGGGGAATTTACATTCGCTTTCTGCTGCTTTTTGACACTTAAAATGAACAAACCGATCAGTATTGTAATTCCGTGTGTGAACGTATCTTAAAAGCAATGAATGCATCCTTAAGAACTCTCTGTGGCAGTGACAGTGGCGGATGAGAGGAGCGCAACAAGCGGCCATTGTGTTTTTTCCCCTCTTCATCGCGGCTTCCTGCGGAGTCGTGCCTCTTTAAAGAGGTAGCAGCGCCGCGGCCCCGTGCTCATCAAGCCTCCCAACATGCGGGAATGTGGCGGCCTATTGTTCCCGGCCGCAGCGTGAGCTCACAAGGAAGGCCTGTTGGCTTTTCGGACGCCAGGGACGAGAGATGTGCGGACGATAGAGCGAGGGCAGGCCTACGCCGTCTCCGCCGCACAATGGCCGTCACAATGACAGTGCACGTACTGTATGCGATTTGCCCCGGGGACCTCAACGTGCACTCTGTGCGACTGGGCCATAAAGACCCCATGTCTGCAAACTGAAAGGCTTCTGTTTGGTCAAAGTCATGATTTATCCCTTCCAAACTAGCAGGGGGGCTCATTTTCTGTCGACTGTGTTTTCCTTTTAACATCTAATGTACTGCTTTGCGTTTTCTTTTGCTTGTTATTTCATTTATGTGCTTCCACGTCACGCGTTGCCGACTATTCATTTTGCTTTCCCCATGCAGGTGACTCCCACTAAAACACCCAAAAAGGAAGCCACTCCTGATGTTACAAAAGATCAGGTGAACACCAGTTCATAATACGTCCAAAAACGCATCAGAAACGCACAGGAAATAGAAATAACCACTTCACCACAAACAATGCTAAGAGAGCGAGTAGTAGAGAGTAGATCGAGCCTAGAGCCCGACATAATCACTCATAGTTGTTTGCTTCGAATTTTATTTCATCGCTAACAGTTTTCTTTTCTTGTCGCCAAATAGTCCGAGAAGGAGAACCAGCCGCCGACCGCAGCGGCCACTGTGAGCGCTAAGCGTACTTCAATGAGTATTTTTATGTTGATGTCGTAAAGTTTGCCATTATGAGTTGCACTTAACATGGGCACATTTTTACACAGGACAAGGGTCAGTAGATCCAAAACATAAATGGATAAATCAGCCGAAGGGATGTTTTTTTTTGAAGAGCTTTGATTGTTTTTTTGCGTGTGACAATCCTCATCCCACAATCTTTTCAGCATATGAATTTTGAAGGAAAAACAAACGGCAAACCGGCTAAATGTGTAAATGACTGAGGACATGTTGTTGTACTTTTGCTCATGATTCCTCCTCCAATATGTCTTAACATTCACTTCTCTAACGCCGTAGGTCGCCCCAGTCCCAGATCCCGCCGCGGCGCCGAAGGGAATGAACATCCCGCCTCCCCCTCCTCCGGAGCCGCCAAAAATGGAAGTCAAAGGGGAGCCGGCGGCCAAGGCGGTGAAGGAGGAGCCTAAAGCCGTGGCGAAGCCACCGGAGGCATCGAAGGGCAAATCGGCCAAAGACACACTGAGCAAATTCTTCCGTCCAAAGGTAAAAAGAAACATCGCGTTTTATCCGGCGAGGCGAGTGTGTAAACCTTGGGAGATAAAGATCCATCAGATCATAATGGGTTTGTGTGATGTATGTCCATTCGAGGCACCGCTAGGCGCTAAAACATCCAAGGCCAAGGGCGGCCGGACCTGCGGAGGCAAGGCCCCGGCCGAGACCGCAGCAGGGGTACAGTAGATCGTTTCATTAGCCGTCGCCATTTTTAAACCGATCGGTCCGTCATCCCGCATAACGTTGCAGAAAAATCAAAAACGAACACACAATCAAACATCCAATTAACTTCATGTCATCGCCTCGATGTGCACAACTCCATTATAACGGATGAGCCATCCAAGAGGTTTTGCAAATGTCCTGTTGGGTCTGTTTGTTTGGAGATGTGTTTGGGTTTTTTTTGTTGTTGTTTTTTTGTTTGTTTCTACTTGAGTGGCTTTACTAACTCGAACAAAAAATCTTTCACTTTCCAGGCAGTCCAGGAAGTGTCACTACCTGTTTTAGAGATCCAGGTCAATCAAAAGGAGAATAATGTTGGAATCTTCGCAGAGGTTTGTTTTTTGCCCCACAGACCATTCGATGCCGTTGGGCGTCAGTAAAATAATCACGGGATTCCATCAGACATTGCATCAATTTGAGAGTTTTTCCACCCAAGAAAAGATACTGTGCCGGGCGGTGAAAAGGAGCACTTCACATGTTTTATGTCTTTTGCATTTGCTCGGAATTAAATCGCTTTTATCGGTTTTCTCCAGGAAACAGTTACGGACGCTCCAATTCCCGTTGTGGAAATCCAGGTAAATCGGTGTTGGGCTGAAATAGTCGTCACTGTAGCGACCAATGGGCAGAATATAGAATACAAGTCATATCACCATCACAGAACATATGCTTTGCTTTTCACATGCTTTGCTATTTCACTGGCTCAAAGTAAAAAATAAAACATTTGCTCTCCAGGAGCCAGTGGAGGAAGAACCACAGCCAGTTGTAGAAGTGCAGGTAATTTCGTCCCGTTAAGGTGCTTTCTCCACTCGTAACTGCTCCCTGGTGTTCATCATTGTGAGGCCCACGGCTTCTTTTGACAGAATAAGATTTAACATACGAAAACTTTATCCATGGATGATATAAAGCGAGAAAGGCTAATGCTAGCAGTGTCCCATTTGTTCCTCCTTCTTTCCTTCTCTCTTTCCTCCCTTCCTTCCTTCCTTCTTACGGTGACCAGATGTCCGGTTTGTCCGGGATTGTCCCGGTTTCGAGCTGGGTGTCCCGAGTCCCGACAAATATCTGTAAAACACTGAAATGTCCCGGTTTTCAACTTTCACCACCAAATTGTCCCCGTTGCGCACCCCCGTGCCACGTTCCCCCCCAAACAAAACAAATAAAAACTGTGTTTTTATTTTAAATGTATATTCTATTTGAATAAAATACATCTAAAATAACGGTGTGCCGAGACACAGGGCGACGGACAGAGCAGCAGAGCGCACGGAGCGGCACACGGACAAAGCTCATTCACTTGCGCGCACATAGAGAACGTATGTGGACGTATGCATGCAACATTTGTATAAAAAAAAAATTCTGCTGAAACACTGCACAAAATTGTAGAGACAGTCACTTTGGTGTCACCGCCCCGTCACCGGGTGCGGGCTGCACCCCCTGCGTGACGCCAGTGCGCTCCATGCACATTGCACATTGGAATCATTTCCCAAAACAAGGCTCAGGTCAGACTGTTCTGTTGTTGTGGTTTTTTTGGTTTTAATCTTAAAATTATACAATATCATTTAAAACGGGTGTATTATTTTACTCCGTTTCCTTATTGAACGAAAACAAAAGTGCGTGACGGGGACACCCCGCAGTACACTTTGTTTGGGGGTTTTTAAATGCGGTCACCCTATTCCTTCTCTCTTCACTTATTTCCTCCTTCCAGCCTTCCTTCTCACTGCCTTCCTTCTTATATTCTTTCTTCCTTCCTTATCGCCTTTTGCCTTCCTTCACTTCTTTACTTACTTCTGTTTCCTCCTTCTTCTTTCATTCCTCCTTCCTTCTCTCCCGTTCCTTCCTTCTGTCCTTCCTTCTCTCTTTCCCTCCCTCGCTGCTTCTTTAATTCTTCCGTCTCCCCTCCCTTCTCTCCCTGTCCTTCATTCTGTCCTTCCTACCCTCTTTCCTTAATTCCCCTTTCATTCTTCCTTCCTTCTTTCCATCCTTCCCTCAGCGACATCACACACTAGTTAAGTCATTCAACATCAGGAGGAGGCAGCCGTGTCGTTCTTTTTCCGATTCTAAAATGCAAATCATCTTCCTCCTTAGCAACCAGCGGAGGAGGAGCCACAGCCGCTGGCAGAGGTCGAGGTAAACTAACAGAGAACAAGTTCCTTCCATCCTTCCATCCGGGACACCTGATTCGTGTTCATGGTGCTGTTTGTTCTGCAGACGGGATCTTTCCTTCCTCTAAAACAAATCTTTTCCCACTTTTATTTGACTGTTTTCCTTTGGTGTGACCCACTTTCACCTTTCCAATCACTTCCAGGTGGCGGGTTGGTGTCACGGCGGCGGCCATTTTGTTACACCTTTGTAAGACCGCATACACTTAATATATAATATGTGACGTTTCTCTGTTAACTAAAATAAAGAAGGTGGACGCCTCCAAGACCAGCACTCTGGAGGCCGCCGCCAAGCCCGAGCCGGCTCCGCCCGCCCCGGAGGACAAGAAAACCCCCTCGAAACCAACTTTCTTTTCCCTCTTCAAGTCTAAGGTATGGATTATGTAAAAACAAACCAAACAAACAAAAAAAAAAAGATTCATCATAAATTGGAGGTGTGCATCATTGAACGGAGAAATAACGGTGCAATGTGGTGTAATGTGAATTTGAGGTTCCGTTTAACGAAATGGCCACAAGGGTCCAAGCGGCCTCCACAAGTGGAGTTCGATTCCTCAAGAGAACGACCAGAGTGGTAAATACAGAATGAACCATGTGACCTCGTGACCTTGTGACCTTGTGATGTGATTTTTTTTAACCTGGGTTTTTAACTCATGTTTGTGCTGTGTTATCTCCCTGCGTCCGATTAGAAATTCACCACAGACTCTAAACCCCAAATCTGCTGTGGCTAAATGGTCCTGAACTCACGAGTGGGTTATGAGTGAGATAATCTCAGCTGTGCGCACCCGGGCTTTGTAGACCATCCCATCCGCCAAGTCTTCGTTTCAAACGTATTTTTAAAAGTGTCAAAGTGATGTTTCTGGGGTTGTGATGAGACCGATGTAGTGTGGCGGAATATCTTAACAGGCGTCTGAACCCAAGAAGGAGACCCCCGCCGCGCCCCCAGCAGCAGCAGCGGCGGAGGTCCAGGCCCAGAACTCCAAGGCCAAGGAGGAGCCCAAGGCCGCCGCCGAGGCCCCCGTAGAAAGCAAGTCCTCCCCTGGGCCTCCGCGGGGCGGGGAGGAATCAGCCCACGCCCCCAAGAAACTGGAAAAGAGAAACTCCATCCACTTGTTCTTCAAAAACCTGGTAGGGGGATTTAACTGCATGCTAATGATACTAACGAAACTAGTTTATTTAAAGGTGCAGTGTGTAGAATTTAGTGGCATTTTGCGGAACGGACTTGGCAGAAATGGAATATAATATTCATAAGTATGTATTAAGTAGTGCATAATCCCATGAAAATAAGAATCGTTGTGTTTTCGTTACCTTAGAATGAGCCGTTTATATCTCCATGGGGGCTGGAGCTTCTTCCATGGAGGCCGCCATGTTGCACCGCCATGTTTCTACAGTAGCCCAGAACGGACAAACTAAACACTGGCTCTAGAGAGGGACTTTCGCGTTTTTCGCGAGTTTCGCGGCCACCGTAGCTTCTCCTACACGGAGGGGAATTCAATTGGTTTCAATCTGCAACCTCACCGCTAGAAGCCGTTAAATCTTAAACACTGCACCTTTAAGGATCCTTAAATGGATCCTCCCGATCCCTGCAAAACGTTTTACACATGCCTCTAAATAAAACATTTTTTAAATTATTCTTTACTAAGTTTAATTTAGTTGAATTTGTCAAATTCTTAATAAATAAATAAATAAATAAATAAATAAATAGATTTGAAATCTAGCTTTTTATAAATGATTTGGTAAATGCCTCAGACATAAAATACAATGTAAAAAAAAACTGAGATGATTAGAAACAGACATTTTAGCAAACAAGCAAATATGAAAGAAAAATTGTGATTTACTGTAATTAATAATGAAATGACCAAGCAAATTCATTCATTCGTCATTGCTGTATTAATTAGTTTATTTATAAATTTTTACATACATTTACATACCTGCACGTCTAAGATTTAGAACTTTGAAGTGTTTTTAATTCATCTCTTCTTCTGAGGACAAAATGTTTTCATATTTTTGACCATCTGCCAATGAAGGGTTCTGCCTCTCGAATGGATGCCAATTGAATTCGTTGATGGATTATTTACCTTCTTCTTTTATTTCTTCATTTATTTGATTTGCCGACATTTATATCAACATATATATTGATGGATTTATATTTTGCGTGATTTTTATTTGTGTATGTATTTTCTGCATTCATTCATTTTTGGGCTTGGTCCACTAGAGGGCCACTAGAATAGAAAAAACTGAATAGAAAACATTT